>PVIW01000535.1:0-260881 GCA_004026585.1 Noctilio leporinus
ACCCTTTGCAACAACATGGATGGAACTGGAGAGTATTATGCTTAGTGAAATAAGCCAGTCAGTGAAGGACAAATATCATATGATCTCACCTCTTACGGGACAATAATGAACAAAACTAACAACAACCAACACAGAACCAAGTATATGAATACAAGGAATAGGCCTTCAGTGGTCAGGGGAACGGGGTAGGGGGGGAGGGGGAGGTAGAGGCAAAGATGGGGAGCAGCTTAGACAAGAACCTAGTATAAAGGAACCATGGACATGGACAACAGGTGGGATTGACTTTGGGGGGAATGGGTGGGTGGGTGGGGAGACAGAGGGGAGCAAAAAGGGGATGGATGTAATACAACAACAATAAAATTTAAAAAAAAAAAAAATTAAAAAAAAAAAAAACACTTCATTGAAAGGGTCTTCTAATGGGTTTCCTTTTCTTGGGCCCCTCCTTCTGTAGTGTATTCTCTATAAGCCAAAGTTATCTTTCTAAAGCATACATTTGCTTTTGCCATCCCGTTTGGCAAGTAAGTTAATCAGCTCTTTTTTTTTTTTTTTTAAAAGGTTTTATTTCATTATTTTTTAGAAAGAGGGGAAGTGGAGAGGCAGAGAAGGAGAGAGACATCAATGTATGGTTAATCAGCTCTTAACGATCAACAGGAAAAAGGCCACCACCGCCCACCATTTCTTTCTGCAGTTCTTATCATCCCTCCCCAGTATCAAACTGTTCATGATGCCCGTAAATTCTATTGTGATTCCATTACTCTGTTGGTACCAGAATCCTGGCTTCTCTCTTCCGCCTCACTTTTCTGTATCTTCCTAGACCTAATTCAGATTTCAGCTCCCTTATAGAGCCTTGCTCAGATTGCATCAATCCATCCATTATACCACTAACCACACCTGCAGCACCTTTTCACATGCTTGTCATCCCCAGGGGGGAGCACCAGGAGCTGTACAAGTCTTTATCCCACCAGAACCAAGTGAAATGCCAAGCACACAGCAGGTGTGCCACACACAAGTAACAAAAAGGAATGAGGAATTGTGGACCTGGAATAAGTGACTTGAATAAAACAGAATAATTTCCTAGGCATTCAGAAAAGGCATGCCTGCAACTAAGTTTTTATGCTGAACTATGTATACTTAAATCATATATGCTTTCCTGGACGAAAGCAAAGACGTAAGACAAAGAGACCTTTATAAACCACAAGCACCACGGAAGGTGCAAGGCTATCAAATGGGGCAGTGGCTCGGCCACTGGATGTCACTGGATGATGTTCATTCACTCGGCCATCGACTTAAACCCAGAGCCGGTTTAGAACTCAAATCTTCAGCACATTCAGAAACTCAGCCCCACTAGGGTGAAGCAACTCACTCAAAACCTTCCAACCAGTCGGAGAAGCCAGATCTCCCAATTTCTGGCTGAATACACAGTCCACGGAAAACAAGAAAAAGAGGGAAGAAAAAAACGTAACCATCGTAAATTTAAACGCTACTCCAAATCCACGAAGAGGATGAAAGCACGCGTGAAGGTCAAGGGCGTGAAGGTCAAGGGTGTGACCCCGAGTTCTCCGGATGGCTCTGGATTCGGAACGTACTTAGCAGGGGACTTACTCTGCCCGGCTCATCCCCATCCTCCTCGTTGACGGAGCTGGAAGGGGAGGGCGTGGCGGACTTGCTCGCGGGCGGGGAGGGAGAGGTGTGGGGCAGGCTGGCTCCTCCCAGGTTCAGCCCCAGCTGCGCACTGAGCTGAGACTGGTTGATGGTGGTCAGCTGGGCAGGAGGCAGGACGCGGGCGGTGTCCGTCATGTGCACGATGGACCTCATGATCAAGGAGGGGTCCTGGCGGTACTGGGACACTTGTGTGTGGCTCTGGTCCTGCAGAGGCAACAGCAACAAAGGAAACTGCTTTAGTTTCTCCAAAGGTCAGTGAATGAAGTAGGTTAAGAGGGGCAAAAGGTAAGAGCTTCCAATTATAAAATAAAGAAGTCAATGGGCCATGAGGTACAGAATGAGGACTCTAGTTAACACCATAGTGCCTATTTGAAAGGTGCTGAGAGCGTAGACCTTACAAGTACTCATCACAGGAAAACATATTGTATATAAGGTGATCAATGGTAACTAGACTCATTATGGGGATCATTTTATAATATGTACACATATCAAATCATTTTGCTGTACATCTATAACTTTAATAATGATGTGTCAATTATACCTCAATTTTTTAAAGAAGCAATGAACTTACAATGCTCCCACTTGGAGCCTGTAATATCCCAGCTTAGATAGATTTAACCTGTTGTGATTTTGATAGTTCTGACCTATCGCAGGATCATGCTCTCTATTAATTTATTAACCAGAAGGACTCATGCCGACAAAGCCCAAATTATCCAGCCTAGTCCGTTTCACTATAGAAGTGTCACTGGGTGACGTTTTAAAAATAAGTTAGAAAAGACTATTAGGCAAAGGAAAGATAAACTTCCAACACGTGCTTCTGGTTGAGAAGACTGGTGACAAGAGAAAGGGAGACGCAAGCAGAGGTCTGTCCCCTCAGTTGCCTGGTCATCCTTCTCACGCACCTTCTTGATGCCACCGCCTGACCCAGCTCTGCACCTATGTGACCCTCCCAGGGAGGCCAGTCCCACCTGCAGAGCATGTGCTGGGCGGGCCCTTGGCACACACCTGTAGGCTTTGCCGCCACCTCTCCGCACAGCCTCTGCGGTCCCTCCCATCCTGAACAGCAACGTCCACGGCTTCTGGAAGTCTAAACCTGCTTCGTTTTCCTTTGTTCAACCCACCATGATGTAATGCACTAATGGCTTTTTAGAAATATAAATAAAGAGGGGATCCAATCATCAAAATTCACTTCTCGGAAAGTCACTCCTTCGATTGCTGCTGCTGTTCCTTCTTTTTTTTTTCATTCCAAAGAATCAAAAAAATGAAGACATGCTTCTCCAATGACTTACTTTAAGGCTTGTCATTTAAAGTGAGTCTGTGATTGTATTGAAACCAAATTCCCTTGCCTCACAGTGACCCAGAATCTAATTTTACACAGAAGCCTACGAATTCGTTACCGTTCCTCTTTTTAAGTCTTTCTGAAAAGGCTGGATGTTGCTTTTAAAGAAACAGATGAATGGTAACTAACACTTGGTCTTGTAATATTGAGTATATGAACGCCACTAGATAAGGAACCAGGAGTCTCAACAGGAGACTAGTTGAATCACTACGATCTACCGCACTACAAAGTATCGTGAAGCTGTTCAAAATACCGAATTAGACTTGCACACATTGACCTAGAGCAAGGTTTCTCAATCTTGACCCTTCACACAAAACACAATAAATGAACTGTAAGATACGGTAGTTCTGGAAAAAGCTAAGAAGGAACGCTACAAGTCGTTAAAACAGTCTGTAGCTCATTGCTAGGGGTTGAGGAGTGAAAATATAAATTTTCAATTTCTTAGTAATTTCTGAGTTTCCAATTTCCTGTGGAATCCTGGAGAAATCTGGCTCCCAAATCAGATCCACTCCCCACCCTTCCTTGTCTCACCGACAAGGCTCTTCCACTGTTCTTAAAATATTACATTCCACGGACACGTGCCCCACTGAGGTCTTATACTACAAAAGTGGATTTTACCTTCTCAGCCTGTCCTAATTTTGTATTAGCATTCCACCACACATGTAGCCATTGCTCTTAAAAAATGTGGACTGTCTGTCCACTCTTTCATGTCTTTTTACTGTTCCACCTTAGCTTCCTTATGTCACTCTCCCCCACAACTACAGGGAATAAAGCTAACTCATTCTTACTTTTATTCTCCATATACAATTTGTAGACTTGCTCTATAAACGTCCTTTCAGACTTTTTAAAATCTAAATGTTTCAAAATATCTACAATTTTTAATCTATGTAATAATAAAGTGGTTAACTGGCCTGGCCATACCATATGATACTATGATAGATACAGGTCATTAATAAATTCTCTTGGCCCTCATGCCTACGAAACCTAGCACAACACAGTTCCCTGATGAACCCATCCTGCACCTAGAGTGCTTCAGGTGGATCCCACAGCCCAACAGAGGGGCAGGAAGTAAGTGTTCTCCACTTCACCAGCGCTGCCTGAATTTCCTCTGCAACTATGTCCTTTCGGGGTCTGGTTGCCTGAGAGCTGCTGCATTTGACTATGTGCCGGGGTCGGTGCTGACCCTGACATGCACGTTCCAAGTGACTCCTCTAAAAGCCTCCAGAACGAGATGCTGTCACACCCAGCCTCAGATAAGAGTGACTCCTGGGGCCACAAGCCTACTAGGGAGGCTCAATGGAGAAACTGCTCCAAGGAGCCATCGTGGGCCGCAATGGTGGAGGCAGAGATGTGAATGGAGCTGCGGGCCTCCCGTTGCCACTGTCTCCTGCTAATGAAAGGAATTCCATTTCTCTTCGTGTTATAAGTAAGATTCCTCATACCACAGGGTTCTTCTCCAGTGGAGACAGAGTGAAAACCAGCCCTGGATAATAATGGACATGGAACCAAGGTTTTACCAAAACTTAGAGCCAGCCCCGGTTTTCAAATCCCCCCAAAAGGCTGGCCCCGTCTTTCTCATCACCCAGAGGGCCTATAAAATATTTTCAAGTAACCTCTGAACCACATAATCAATGCATCAGGCGCATAAGAACTGGCTCATGTTTATCATGTTCCATGGTTATCAGACAGTAACTTCCTCTGTGCGAAGATTACAGCCTAAGATTAATGGTGAAAATGTCTCTTCAAAGATTCCGGTTTCTTTAGGAGAACCAGTCATTCCCCAGAGCCTTGGGAACTTGGTAGTTCTTTAACTGCACCAATCATTTCCCATTAAAATAGCTTTTTTGACTCCTTTCACCACCACATTCTACATGTAGGGTTTAGCGGCATCATTTTCTAAATTGTTCATCATTTGGGAAAACCTCCTTCTCTCTTTGTGGTCTCACTCCAGCCTCTAAGTGTCAATAGCAGATGAGTTTCTCCGCCTCCCCAGTACTGACATTGTGGTCTGGATAATTCTTTGCTGCGGAAGTGGCTTCATTAGCACCTGTGGCCTCTACCTGGTAGATGCCAGGAGCCTCCCTTCCCATGCCAGGTTGTGACAACCACGTATGACAGGCATTGGCACGTATCTTAGGTGAGGGGGGTGGGGGGACTGGCCCTCATTTGTGAACTACTTCACCAGACTAATGTCAAGGAAACCACCTGGGGAGGGGGGTTTAGGGGGAGTAAGGGGTGGAAGAATGTTCCCAAAGTCTATTCCTTTTCTGCACAAATGAGAAACTTGTGCATGAACAAGGTTCCGTTGCGGCAAATACTGTGCAGAAAATAAGTAGGTTATTCACCTAGGTATGCCTACGGAGGGTCAGTGGCAAAGGCTTCTCAGAGGAGACATTGGAGGCGCTACCTAAAAGGTGAGGAGGGCCAATCACGAAAGAAGGAGGGACCCACCATGTGAGGAGGAGGAGGGACATGTTTCAGGACAAGGGAACAGCATGAGTCATGTCTAAGGCGGGAGAAATGGAAGGAGCCAGTGCAGGCCGGGGCAGGATGGGCAGGGTGGAGAGGGAAACGCAGTGGGGCTGCAGATGTGGGAAGTCAGGGGTTGCTTCCCAGAGGAGGTAGCCCCTGAGCTATGGTGTGAAGGGACAGCAGACGCGAACAAGGCCAGAGAGAGTACTGGCCTCCCAGGCAGAGAAGAGCGCACACAAAGGCAGGGGCTGAGAAAGTGCACCGTGGGTGTGAAGGAGAAGCCAGTGCCGCTGGGCCCCAAAAAGCAAGGCGGGCTGTGAAGCCGGAGAGACAAGTGACAGCCATACAGTGACGGGTCCCGCAGCCAGACCAAGGAAGGGTGGACTTCATTCAGCGTAAGAGGATGTCACTGAAGGCAGAAAGGCTTGGTACCTACCTAGCGGGTTCTTCATTCCAGCAAACATGGACCATCACTCACTGACAACCCATCTAAATCAACGGTGTGCAAAGTGATTTATATATAAATAACAAAAGGCAAATTAATCATAAATACATAGCCTAACATCTCGGCCTACATTTTGAAGGGTACCCAAGAATTAACATTTGCAATCAGAGGTCATCGAGTGGGGAGACCATACACTTCTAATAAGATGCACATGCCTTCTCTTTGCCTTTAGGTACAATTTCATGAAGTTTTTCTTTAAAAAGAAAAAAACACGGGAAACCAAAGAATGGCTACTTCTGACAGTGGTCCTTCATTTTCTTAAATTGCCCAAAATCCAGTCTATTATTGACCATGAACCATGTGAGTGAACTGTTCAAATCTGAGTTATTTTGTATTAACAAGGAAATGTGAGCTCACTAGCATAAAAACAAACTAACAAAGAAAAAACAACAAAGACTGGAGTCACCAGTGACGAATGGATGGTCAAAGAAATAATCAAGAAAAAAATAAATATCAAGGCGGAAAACATCATTATCATTGGAGTCCACGTAAACACAAGGCCCTGGCCTAGGCTCCAGACTGGGGTTTTGCTTGGTCTTATTGAAAAATAACGAGGAGAGGTGTGCAGGCTTTATCAGCCCCAAACCAAGGCTTCCTCCTTGACTTAAGGCTGACGGGAACCAAAAGATGAAAACCACCCTTACTGTGTCAATCAATCCTATGCTACCATGTCCACACTTTGTAGGAGAGAGATAGGGATTGGGGATGAGGATAGGAATGGATCCAGTTTGCTTTTATTTCTTAAACCAAGAAAATTCAGCCTTCTGTACCTATTCCAATCTTTCTCAGTCGTTCTTTTAGGCCACCGCCTCCACGCAGTCCCCACTCCCACCACGGGCATCCTCCTGTACTTTCTGCAAGATATTAGCTTTCAGGCCCTGGCTGGTAGCGCAGTGGATAAGGCGCTGGCCTGCAAACCCAAAGGTCACAGGTTCAACTCCCCAGCCAGGGCACATAACACGGTTGCAAACCAGGTCTCCAGTCAGATCTATGGCTAGAGGCAGGTGAAAAGCAGCCATACATTGATGTCTCTCTCCCTCTCTGCCTTTCTCCCTTCCCCTCTTTCTAGAAATGATGAAATAAAATCTTTAAATAAAAAAATTAAAAATTAAAAAAAAAGATATTAGCTTTCAAACTTACTTTTTTATTTAAATATCACCCATTATTATTCTGTTACCTATTTTTACTTGTTACAATGGTGCTTACTTCCATCTGGGTTGATTTTAGCATAAAAAAATGTTCAAAATCTCATATACAAATGCTCCATCTACTTTTACCAATAATGATCCAATGCTAGGTTTGCATAATAGAAGATAATATCTAATCAAGAAGCAAATAACCCAAACATATTAGAGTGTGACTAAATACATTTTCACTATGCTAGTTTTCTAAATCAATACTTCATGAGGAAAGATGAGACAATTATCAGTAAAAATACAATGCTTTATATTAATAAATATCAGAGGACTACAAATATGAAACCCAAGCCACTGATTCTATGCTCAGTTATTTAGGTCTGTCCAATAGCAATGTTGAAATTTTATTCCCAAATTAACAACAATCAACAGTTATGTAAAAGTGCTGTCTTCCTAACCCCAATAGACTTTGAAATAAACAGCTATGCCAAAAGTATACCAGTGACAATTACAGACCTACATACCACAAAGTGAAACTTCATCAAAATATCTACACTGAAATAGCTACTTTTTACTTAATAACTACTCTCAGGGTTATAATCAACCATACCTACACATGAATGTTTTATGGAAAACCATCTTCCCCAAAGTTAATTAATAGTTTCTTAGCAAAATAAAATTTTCAAGAGTTTATCATAAAACACTTCATGGTAATTTACCCATCCACCCTGTAACTCCTTTGTTCTAGCAAGATGCTTTCTCCAAACGTATTATTTTACTCAGTCCTCAATCAAAATTTTATAAAGAGGAATTCCATCTTCACAGCTGCCCCTCTAGTTTTATTTAGGAGTCAAGGTATGCTCTTAATAACAAATTAAATATTATTTCATCGCCCTTTCATGCGTTCATGTATTCAACAAATAAAATACTTATTGCCAGCCCCAAGGACCACAGCAACCAGCACGATGGAGAAGGACAGGATAGGCAAAGAAGACCATTTCAAAGGGTGACAAGGCTACGAACAAAAGAAAATGAGGCAAAGGTACGAGGGAGAGTGACTCTCATCCGTCGGAAGAAATGCTTGAGCCACCACGCCAGTTTTATCTGGGAATCTGAGTGACATCAAATGGTGTCCCAGAACCAGAAGGAAGTACCGTGATACCAGAGCGCGGCAGACAACTATAGGTTACAGTGTTTAAAGATAAGATAGGGGGAAATGAAGCCTAGCCTAACTTTCTAATAACACTTGTCCCTGAATGGTGTACATCAAGCAAGCGATCCCGTGTCACGTCACAACAGCTAATTGGGTTTCACAGAACTTGGGAGCTCCTGCCTCTTTTAACAGACGGCCCCGAAGTGAACTCAGCCTTAAAGACACCGCTCACATGTGCAGGGTCTGTAGGCCAAGAATGAAGAATATTTATTTTAAGCTGCGCATGGTAGAAGGTTATTTGCTCTACAAAGCAAGTGGAAAGATGGCTTGTGCCCTGGCAGAAGGCACAGTAGGTTAGAGCATCATGCTGTCCACCAGGAGGCTGAGGGCTTGATTCCCAGGCAGTACATAGGCTGCAGGGGGTGTACAGGAGAGAGAAGCACAGGATTTCTCTCTCTCTCTCATCAATAAACATATTCTCAGGTACGGAATTGTTTTTAAGGTAGCTTGTGCAAATGTCTGACCTGGGCTTCCTAGGTATACCAAGATATAGTAGTAACTACATTTCAGTTGACTTTTGATGATAGACATCTTTAAAGCACTCATCAGATCCTGTGGCTTTTTACAGTACATGAAAGAGGCACTGGTAAACAAGAAAACCATTTTAGGTCCTGGCTGAATAGCTCAGTTGCTCAGAGCATCACCCTGATATACAAGGTTGTCGGTTCAAGCCTCACTCAGGGCACATACAAGAATCAACCAATGAATGCATCAATAAGTGGAACAAGAAATCGATGTCTCTCTTTCTCTCCCCCTCTCCCCTTTTCCTCTCTCTATAAAGTCAATAAATTTTGAAAAATATCTTTTAAAATGAAAACTAAATGATACATAGTATAATCAATCAGTCTCTCATTATTAGAAACTATATACAGCGCTTAGTAGGTACTCAGTAAATATTTGCTGAAAGTTAATACAGGTTTTCCACTTTATAATTTAGACTTCGAACAGACTGGTCCTAGTCCGTTCAAGTTGAGGGCTTTTATGCTGATGTAAGGCATGCTTTTTCTACTGTCCATGTACAAGAAAAATGTTTTGATCATAACTTGACCAAAACTAACTATCACTGAAGTCACCATTCCATCTGTAAGAGAAATTGCTGGCCCCTCAACAGCTAAACGATCATCCTATGGGATTTCGTTCTGCAGGCTCTACTGCTGGTGGCAATGAACATGTTCATAATAATAAAGGGCTTGTTTTAATAGAACGTTCCACGCATTAAACACATTAATGACCCATGAAATAACTGTTTTATCTGTAACACATTAAGCAACATCACTAAAACAAGGTATTAATTGAAAGTCTGCTATTTCTCTTAAAGTAACGTTTTTAGAATAAAAATAGCCTGCTAGTCATTTTGTAAAAGCAGAAATAATTCAACTTCAAACTTAAGAGCCCTGCCGAACGATCTTACGAGAAAAAATTTCCAGCCTAAGCCTGATTGTCATATTTTGATATATTACTATTTTCTTCTGATCATCAAAAATGGTACCTGTTTAGATAATAACTTGTGTCTTAGGAATATTTTTGAGCTTCTAGTTTTCTTCTCTGCATACTCATCTTCCATGGGACTTTTTTCCTCTTTCTTTTTCTCTTTCCTTAACAAAGATGAGGTACTCAAATATACCTCCATCACCTCCATCTTTTTCAATTTTCTAACACTATGTTGGCTATTACAAGAACGCCGGAGTGACATTTGCTCTAAGTGTGTGCTGTCACAATTAAATCCAAAGCAATATCAAACAGAAAAATGTCAGTCCTCTAAACATGAACTACAATGTGCTAAGAAAAAGTACGTGAATTATCAGTGTGTTTTATAAATTCTCTTTTGGGTGGAGCGCACAAAATATCAGACTAGAGACAATTATTTTACTGTCTGTTTCTTGGCTATCAAAGAAAATTTTGAAATTCATCAAAGCTAACCTTCTGTTATGTACAACAGACTAAGCTGAAAAGAATGTTAACAAGTTCAATTTTCATTCAATCAGCACTACTGCTCTCTGAAATGTTTCATTGCAGGAAAGAAATAAAAATAATCTATATGGTAATTATGAGGATGAATCCCCAGTAACTTTCAGCTACATGAAAGGTCAGTTCTATTCAAGATATTTTATCAGTCCCCTGCACATACTCCTGTCCTGTCATTTTAAATCTGAACAGCATTTTATTTTCCCATTTACAGCTACCTGCAGAATTAAGTACTTAAGCCAAATAAGGGAAAAAAAAGAGAGAGAGAGAGAATGCTGAATGCTGGCAAAAGCTATAATAGCATCGAGATAAATCGTTCAGCTGCTCTTTCTAGCCTCTAGGGCTGTAGATTTTTCTTCTCCTGGTGCACTGTGGGTATTCAAAACTTGTTCAACATGATTTCATTTCATTTCAGGCACTGCCTGAGAAAACTAAATTACAGAATCAATCATACAGAAGGTCAGAGTGAGACTTCATTACAAGTATTGCATGCTTGCATGAATATCTTTCATTTATGACTGACCCAATATGTCACAATAGCTGTCTAGTAAAAATAATCCACTTTCTGAAATTGATGTACTACTGATGTCAATGCTACTCAGCAGGCTGGGCAGATTATAGAGAGGTGTTAAAAAAAAAAAAAAGAAAGAAAGAAAGAAACCTTCGGCGCTCTCGTTGTAGATTTTTCGGATTTCAATCTTTTGTAGATTACAATAATTTCCAGATGATCAACTGGACTGACAATAATGCACAGAGGTAAGGAATTTTTTTAACCAAGATATGCTGTTGATTTATACTTGGCAACCACACGCTGCTTTCGAATGCACAGATCTACCACAAGCAAATCAGGGTTTCTCTTTTCAGTCACAAATGCACCGACTTTCATTTTTCAGCAAGCCGCTTTTGAGACCCAGATCATTATTTGCATATTTCGTAACGTGAATGCTGATTATTGTGGTCATATTTTAAGTTCTGTCCTAGTATTTTTATTTTAGTTTTCAAATTTTTATTGAATGTTTGGGGTGAAACCTTTATATAGGTGTCAGGTGCACAATTCTGTAATACATCATATGTATATTTTAGTGTGTGTTCACCACCCCAACTCAAGTCTCATTCCATCACCACTTGTCCCCCAGTTTCTCTCTTTTACCTTTCTTGCTGGTAATCACCAGTGCTGTTTGTGTCTATGCATTTTGTTTCATTTTGGTTTTTTCCTGCTTACTCCCTTCCCTTTTTCACCCAGCCCTCCCCTCTGACAGCTGTCAGTCCGTTCGCCACGTCTGCGAGTCTACTTCCTTGGACTCATTTTAATCCTCCTTTTTGCTCCCGCTGGTTTTAAATACAATGGCATACATTTAAGGAAGATAAACATGTTGCGCCTGTTGCCAGCAAAAATACGGCCCGTCAGGAACGTGACAAGCTGTCAGTCTCCCTGAAAGGAAAACCAAGGAAGCGCTGAAGAAAAGCTGGCCTAAGACAACAGAAACAAGCTGGCTTTTCTTCTAGGATCGTCTTAATTCACCACAGCCGTCCTTAGCAGGCAGCCATATTCATTGGGATCATCAAACTTCTTTCTTGACGAAGGTATGAAATACCCATGCACGCGGGGAAGCCGCACGCGCGAGGTAGAAAGCATTATTTATTATTTTTCTGGTGACCTCCGGAGGGAAACCTCGGATGAGCTGCCGGGAAGCATTAGGACGGAGCCAGCCAACGGGGGACCCGGAGGGAGAGAGACAGGAACCTTGACACGGCCTATTTTTAACCAGGCCTCCGGTGATTCTGCGTTCAAGTTTATAGGTGAACATGTCAAGTACTGCATAGAACAAAGCCGACCACATGTTGTATTCATCATCATTCTGTCCTGGTACATTTTATTTTTTCCCAACATTGGTGATTTAAAACCCCATGACATTTCTTCAAGGTGAAATTCTACTAGAATTTTCAACAAGATTAGTTTGTTTCAAGTCAAAATAAATACCACTCGGGTTCAGCAAAACTTCAGAAAGGCACCAGCAAATGTGATGCGGTCCAGGTAAGAACTACAGGAGCCTGCACTTAGCTAATGTACTTATACTTTTGAAAATCGATGAAATAATTCAACTGCTTTAGTGATTAGCAATACATTACAAAAGCAGCATTAAAGACCCGAGTCCTCTCTCCCAACGCCAGTCCGTGAAAGCGTTGTTCTTTAAGTGTATGTGAATATCATAATTATTTTATGATTCCATCTCCAGTTCTTTCCAATATAGTAAATTCAATTGACCATGAAATGAAATTTCATAGTCAAAATGCCTCCTTTATACTTTTTTTATAGCAGCAATAACAGTTTTATAGCTTTAAGGGAAGGTAATTCATCAGATGTTTAATTTAAAGGCAGATTCTTATATTATTAATAAATATTTACCAATTTAATAAAGTACACATTTTAGTACATATTATAAGGGCTTTTAAGTATTTCTGCAACTTTAATGAGCCTCGCTGAGCATCCATGAATAACAGTGAACCCTGTAAACTCTTTTGGTGAAAAAACACCCATTTTATTTTTATTATTTTCCAGGCACAACACAGCAAGCCTGACTGTAGAGGAACCAGGACGGAATCCTCCTCACTAGCATCCCAGGGACAAAAATGTAAGAACGTCCACAGGAAACAGTTGTTGGCAATGGTGGCAACGTTTATTCATACTTAATGGCTCTTTCCCGACTCTTGGCTGCATTCTTCTCCAACAAAAAAGTAAAAATAAAAACCCTGATGTTCAGCTCCAGCACAAAAGATCACAGGCAAAGAAAATTATGTGGCCGCAATCCTATTTGGGAAAGTAATCTTATATTTCAGCGAGCACGCTGCATCTCTGCACGCTAATCCACTACATATTTTCCAATTGTCTGCTGTTATCTGGGGAATGAACAATGAAACCAGTAGACATCGCTGGTGTGGCCTTGATGTGCAGAGAAATATGTAAACAAGCCATAGGATTTGCTGTTTGTTATACCAACACATCTGTTTCATTTCATCAGGGTAAAAAACAAAAAAAACCTTATCAACTATTGATCTTGTTTTAAAATGTCTGCTTAGCCCCTCACCTAGACACAAATGCTTTCTATACTATGGTGGGAAAAAAAAAAAAAATCCCAGCAGCAGAGTTTAAAATACTTTAGCAGATTTACTCTGGTGATTGCTGACTATAATTGCTCACTAAGAAAAATAGAACCAAAACGATTACATTAGGAATCTTGGCTCTCTGGAGTGCTTTATTCGATGTTTATGCCCATAAATAACACAATTAGGTGTATTCCACACAATAACTGAACCTACATTTTCCTCTGCTGGTTTTAAGCCATTATTATTTTCCCTTCCTATGTATCACGGTCTGCTATGTCATTTGAGGTAGGAGTATCATAAACATTATGTGATAATCCAACAAATGCAAAACACCCAGGCCCCTGATTAGGGCTACCACTTCTAAACTTCTGCCTGAGCAAACTGTCAACTCGAGTACACCATCTTGTTAAACCAAAGGCCAGGGAAGATCGGTTGCTTCCAAACCAATGAATCTGACTTTTTAAAAAACACATTTCACATCAGAAAGAGGTCGTTGGGTCATCCTCTTTCACATGATGGTCAACCAACCCAATGCCCTCTTGTCAGATACGAGATGGAGCTGGTAGCCCTGCGAACGTGGCACTAGGGGGAACAACCCGCGCAGGCCCCCACAGACAGGCAGGGACTCGGTTCGGCACGGGGGTGCTCAGATCTTTACCGCGAGAAGGGAAAAGGACAGAAAACCTGAGCCCCTGGTGTGCTGCCTACCATGTGCAGCCCGCTGCCATGGAGCACGCCGTCCTGTTCCACGAGGTTCCTTGAGATGGTAATGGACGGAAGATCCAGGCTCTGAGGGGGAAACTGAGGTGTGAAGTCACTTCCCTGGGAAGGCAAGGGCTCGCTGAGGCCTTGGAAGGGCAGGAGGGCGTCCGGAAGGCCCAGGGCGGGGTCCGACTCCGGGGGTGGCGTGATTGGAGGGATTTCAAACTCCTCATCCCCGAGGCTCGGTGTGTGGAACGTCTGCGGAAGGGAAAACAGAGGACAGATACTTTCACACCCGGTTCCGTGTCTCATTTCTCCCTGGGGAGAACCAGAAAGATTCTGCAAGAGAAAACAACGTCGCGAGGCCAAGTATTTATTTCTCAAATGAAAACATCTTAAACACAGATTGTCATATATAAAGTTTTGCTGATCATTCTGATTAAAGATTTAAGTCTCATTATCATATGGTTTTAAAGGCGTATCAGTATTAATAGTTTTTTAATGCGTACTTAATTAGCAACATCTGTCTTTGTTGTTAGTTGGAGCAGCAGTGACATTAGATTTGGCTATATAACAAATTGCCACTTTATTGATATGTTAGTGAAGCAGCTCAAACTGCTCACATTATCCACATGCTCCATAAAATGCTGATGAGTCTGTGGTACCCACACACACACACACACACAACATTAATCCAGAAGTGAACATTACACATATTTACTTTCTGTCACAACATATCAAACAAGTCATATTCAATTTGTGGTTGGCTTTTTACGTTTCCTTATGGCTCCAGTCCCAAGTGCAAGGGAGGCTGCTATGGAAATTGTTACTTTCTGTAACAGAGCACTTTATATAAGGACTGTCATCAGAACATCTATGAAATGGTTCCAGTCCTTTTATGTGAACTGTGAGGAGAGTTATTTCCTTTTATATGCAGATTTTGATATGTATTTATCAGAACATTTTCCGCCAGTCTTCAACTTTTAAGTATGATCTGTAGAATGAGCATATACTGACAGAGATACATTTTAATGCCATTGCCATTGCTTGCTTGGACAAATGTTATTTTTCAAGAACTAAGAGGAAATTCATTGCTACTTTAGAGTCATAAAGACAGAATTATAAACGATGGCTCTGTGATGTGAATCAGGACTTTATGCTCAACCCCGGTAACCACCTTTCTTAAACTAGAACTTGGACTGGGGTGGGGCACCAAGGTCTACAACATTATTTTTGGCAGAATGAAGGGGGGGGTGGGCACTCAGATATTTTCAGTCTTAGCTCAGAGGGTCAGATTTGTTAAGTCGCTTATTATAAATAACATCTTTGAAGAATGAATTGGTGCAAGATAATTTGAATCTGCTGTAATTGGTTAAGAGAACTAATTTAGAGCTGAAAATCCCCATTATTCAAACTAGGAATGGAGAATATGATTTAACAACCACTTGAGAGAAAATAGAAACAAGCGGAAGGGGAAGAACACACTAAAGAATATACATAGACCCTGTCAAGTATTACCTTTTATTTAATCAGAAATAAAAAGGTCACAAGCCACAAGGGACCACCAAACATCTTGAGGTCCTTAGCAGACTCAGTATCTGCAAAATGTTATAGCAGAGTAACGCACTGAAAGCTAGAATGAAATATTAGATTTTAACGTATGTATTCTAATAACGAGCCCCAAAGATGTTGATTTCTTACTGTGTTACCCCGAGTTCTCAAACACAAAGGGGTGAATTGGCTGCAAACGTGGTTGGCTAATGAACGTAAGCTTGTGGCTGCATTTGCTGTTATTTTGGCACTAATGCGGTCTAGTAACAGATGCAACTGTAATTTGTGACTCATTTGCTACTCCATTACTGCTTAATGAAATCTAACATATCACATTAACAATACGGATAAACACTCATTCTTGATATGTGGCATTTGGCTGTTTTCATTACCACGGTAATTAACACTTGAAATATTATTTCAATAAATATTTAAAGTACTTTTAAAAATGGTCAGGCAATCATGACACAGACAGAAAACATGCAGCACATGTGCGAATCTCAAACTCAAGAGGAACCTCATCCCCACAGTGATACCTATGTGAGGGGAATTGGTTTCAGGCACAATTTCAACTTAATGCATCAAATCAAAAGTCTTCCTGAATTAGTTTGCACTCTTTAAAATGTTTAAAAAAACAAAACAAATAAACTTACTTTGAACGCAGTGATTGGGAAATTAGGCACATGCTAGATAATGCAGTGCAGTCACATTTAGTTGGGCTTTATTTTTTGTTCAAAAATTATGGACAGGGAAATTGTCACATAAGATTGCCATCTAAACTCTAACATAGGCATGGCAGTCAAAATTAGGTTTGCCTGTATCCTTGTATAAGAGAGTGAGATCTTATATAGTATGTCCTTAGAGTATAATTTTTTAAAAGACAAAATAATTTTAAGTTAGGATTTAGTATACTGAGACATGAAAATCTGATAAAACAATAAAATTATGCTACAGGATCCACTCAAGAAAATGCTAAAATCCTTAGCCACTTTTCAAGAGAGGTAATATATTAAGCACAATGTTAACATTCCTAAGAGAAAAATGTAACAAAAACACTGGTTGCCCGAAAGTATCAAAATAACCGCGGTAGGGCATCAACAGCAAAAACAAAAGCGACTGACTTCTGTCCGCGATGCCTTGTGACCAACGTCAGATTAATCACTGCGTTTCTCTGATTACTTCTAACCGATGTCGCCTTTTCGGTGTTTACCTTGAACATGCTCAAGTAGCACGTACATGGTTAAATGCCATCTGTACTGCAACGTTCAAAACATTTGTTCCTTTTGATCAAAATGCAAATCTGGAGAACTGTTGTATCAACATGGAGCGACCAGCGCCTGACACAGCGAATTGTCACAGCTGGAATTAAATTGTCTCTGAGCAGTTGCTGGCAGCGGCGCTTTCACCAATGTTTGATTCAAATGCCGGGGAAAAATCCTACAGAACGAAGCATCATGTTGTCCTTACAGATGGGGCTTGTGTTCATTATCGCAGACAACACGGCAGCCGATGCCAGCAGTGGTCCCTTCCTTCGGCTGTCTTCTTCGTCAGAACGGGGACGGTCACCGTAACAATGATCCACCTACGCCTACCCTCAATTCTGGGTTCCCCACAGTTTCCAATTGTCTCGAGGTTAATCTCTTCCAGGCCACTTGCTTCCTTGGACCAAGACCGTTGGTGGCGCCACTAGGATTTTCACTCTCTGAGGTCAAGCGACTTGGGTTTCCTGCGTTGGGATGTACTTGGAACAGGAAGACTTTGTCACAGGACCCGCCAAGGGGTTCCATTTGGACCAATTTCACTGTTTGTTCTTGTTCTAAAATCTTCAGTCTCGAGAGTCTACCATTTTTGGAAACCAATCCCTTGACCTAATCAAGACAGAGGTTTTTCTGTGGGGTGAGGCCAACGAGACCAGACAACCCTAAGCCAGTAAGGAAGGAATTCAGTAAAAAGAACAGGAAGGTATGTGCTCCATCTGCACCAGTGAATTGTCGACAAACCCAGAGCCAACATGGCCTTTACATGCCAGCATACAACTGTGTCTATTCATGCATGCAGTAAGTCGATCCATGTTCACTGAGCATCTACTGTGTGCCAGGACTGTCCAGGCTGTGGGGAGCCACCAAAACCCAAAACATTTATTTCCCATCACTCCCACCGAAGACCCAAGAGCAGTAACACGGTTCTGCCACATGGTTTCCCCAATAGGGCAGCTTAAGGAAACTATCCCCAGAGCGATGTGAGATTCCAGCATTTCCTATTAAAAAATACTTCCTTCCTGTTTCCAAAAGCACCCCTTTCTCTGCTTAGGTACCAATATGGTTCGTATAGGTAGACAGATCTCATGTACTTCCTATTTACTTTGGTTTGCATACGTATTTCTTTTCATCAAGAGATGCTGGGAGAATTGCTAACATCCTGGGCACATGGCAGAGCCGCACCCAGTTATTTTCCCTTCCAATGGGCTTTTCTCATTTCTCCTCCTACATCATTACCTGGTGCCACATACGGGAAAGACAGATTTGATACCTGGCTTTTTGTTGGAAGGCTGTCACATGGTTTAAATGACACACAACACGTGAACGGACACGTGAACAGCAACACCTACCTCGCTGGCAGCGAAGAAAGCGTTATTTGCTTCAGCCATGTTCATGTAGTTGTTGGTGGCTCCGAACTGAAAGAAAGCAGACCGTTTGGGGTTAATAGGCACACTAATCAAGGAGGGTGGTGGTTTACTGCGTCCGTGTCGGGCTGCAGAGAGGGTGTTCTTGGTGGAGGATAAGCGAGTGGCCTTACTCAGCGCAAACGGGAACGAGGATGACTTCAAAGCACCCTTCTAGGCTGTCAGCTGGTTCTCTCGGCAAAATAAATCACAGAGTGAGGCCGACGTGATCAGTCAAGAAAATAGTTGCTCCTCATCCAGACTAGGAGCCAAGAGAAGCAATTACAAACAGTTGGCCAACTGGTCACCGGCAGGTGTTGCTTATGGAACTGGCATTTCTCAGAAAGAGGTTAGAAGGAAAAGAGCAAACCCTACACACACACCCCAAAAAAAATATCACCTTGACACATTTTTAAAGCATGGTGCCTTCCATTCCACAGCTTACTTTGCCAGAACAGATGTCACAAGTGTGGGTAGGTTAAGATGTGAATTAAAGGGAATCGAATTCAATTCCCAAGGCTCAAATTCTATTTTCTAGTGAATGGGGTGTGGCGTGAATATAAATAAATAATAAAGCCTACAGAATGTTTTTTTAAATCTCCAGAGTTTCAAACGATATCCGTGTCCATCAGAGCTGCTGAAAATAGTGATATTTAATCTCTCGATGTAACATTAAGTGCAAAGAGGTTTAAAAAATAAGTGGGATCCCATGAACACAGCAATTTTTATTTAATTCCCGAGCACAATAGTCCATTCATGCCATCACAAATAAGACTGTATCAGCATTTCAGACGTAAGCTCTTTACTGCTAGAGACCTGTTATCAAAACGTTCAACTTGGACTTGGGCAGAAATGTGTTTTTCGGTTTGGACGGTTAGAAGCAGGCACGTTTGGGTGCTTTAAACATTGCTTATCGGTCTGGCAAGGCTCTGTGTGCAAAATTAGCTGGAGTTACATGATTTTCATGATTTTTAAATAGTAAAAGGATGCCCTCCTTGTTCACATTATTTTTAATGCATTAAATAACACGTAGATGTGGCCTCCAAAGAGTGCAATGTATACATCCACTCTTTAATATAAATAGAGGTAGTAATTACTGAGTAGAAGCACAATTTTCCCATGGCCAGGGGGAGGGGAGAGGAACGGGGGACTGAACAGAACATAGATACAGACACGCAGATATCAAAGATCTGCATAAAGTCTCTCAATAAACCCACCAACTTCTTTCCAGGGCGCTCTCAGCTCAATCTGAACCTGGAAGACTCGGACACAGAGGCAGGATGGACAAGCTACACTTGGTTATGTTGGGGATCCAAGAACCAGGCAGGATTTACACAGAAGGCTCATGGGTGGCAGGGCGCTGGGGGGGTCCACAGAAGCAGAATCCCACCCTGCAAAGTGACACCTCCACACGCACCCCCCCACAATGAGTCCTTGGATTCACCTGGATACGTATCTGTACAAGGACTCTGAAAGATGTATTTGTTGGTGCTTAAGAAAAGCCTTTATCTGATGTCCTGGAAAGTGTGGGGTATCGAAACCAACGTATCTTCATCTCTAAATTATCAAGTTGTGTACATTAAATACGCGAGATTTTGGTATGCCCATCATGCCTCCATAAAGTGGTTGAAAATTATTGAAAAAAATTTTAAAACCACGTAAGCAGCTGTGTGCACACACACAGGTACACGCGGATGCATGTTCACAAACATGTTTCCTTATGTGTCTATCACGTTAGAACAGGCAAGAAAAAAAGTAGATTCTGTCTTGGGATTCTGGATGAATTAATAATATTGAAATTAAAATTGCGGGGCCCCCTTCCTCATGTTCTTTATAAATATTTACGAGAACCTGGGTCATGGTGCATTTCACGCACCAATCCCGGCTCCCAAACCTGTATCTCAACTTTACTGTTAGTTAAATGTAGGTTTTGTTGGGGGATTAGGAATCCATTTAAGGCAAACAGCTCATTATCGCAGTTTTGTTTTTTTTTTTTAAAGATGAAACTCACTTATTATCTAATAGCACCTAAAACAACAAAGAAAACTAAAATGGCTATTAAACGAAGGGCCTAAACAATTCAAAAAACAAATTAAGCTGAGAGTGAAATAAGAACTGGGTTAGAAATCCTCTCCTGAACAGTTAGTATGCGAATGTAATTACTGAAGAAACTACAGCTAATCAGCTGTGAATTGTATCCATTAATTAGTATTTGCCCTGGAGAAATGAGAAAAACCAGTCACGATGGCCGGCGCCTCCTGTGAGGAAGTGCCCAGGCTGGTGGCGGTGGCGGCCGGCCGGCTGCGTTTACCCAGGCAGGTGGCTCCCGCGGTCCAGGGCACCTGGACAGCTCTCACCTGAGCTGGCATCACAGAGCACTCCCTGCTTATCTTTTGTGTCTACACAGGCCTTAATTAACGGCTTTTCTGCTGAAACACTTGACCATTAGGCAGGAACAGCTATAAATCCTTTAACACGGAAGCACAGGTCTATTTGTTGGGAGTATGACATCTCTACAAAGATGGCTTCGCAGGATGCCAGGCTCCAGGCAACTCTTTCCTGCCCGGTGGCCAAGCCCCTGGTTTGGGGGAGCCAGGTGAAAATGCAGGACAGGAGCCCACTTACGTTTGACCTCAGATTACCAACTTGGTACGGAAGTGTAAGAACGGGCCACGCGCTACTTGGGATAGGCCGAGGCTGGAAGTGTGTTCTGTATCTGGGAGTCATCTTATGCTGGTGTTGGGTATTTTTATCTGCTAAATCTGACGCCCCTGCTGTGGCGGTTACCCTGCTGGATGAAAGTGACGCCACTTCTCCATTATAATCTAATAATGCGAGCATAATTTCACTTATTTTAAAATGTGACCTATGAACCTGCTTGATTTATTTGTGCAGGAACAGATCTGCGTCTTAATGCCTCTTTGGGAACAGATCAGTAATATCATGACCTCTAAATCATTAACTTCGCCTGAATTGTGTACAATTAAATGGGTGTTCTAAGAGACAGTGACATGGATAAACACGTTGTATTACAAGAAATCCTAGGTGCACAGAAGGAGGGGCCTCGACTGGGCTCACTGCTGGCTCCCCCAGGACTTAGGACAATGCCTGGCAAGTGATAAGCACCCCAAGATTTGTTGGAGGGAGGGAGGGAGGAGAGGAGAAATCCCATTTTAACAGCAATGTCTCATCATCGCCCGTCCTAACTGGAGTACCTGTGTCACTTCTGTTTTTATGATGAGAGTGGTAGTGAAAATGACAATGGTGGTCCTGCTGCTGCTGGCAACAATAATGTGTTCACCCGGGTACGCCTTCTACATACTTTATTTCACTTTCCTACATGCAACTAAATGTGATTCGTTTTTCCAACAATCAGCTAGATAAACATAACTACTATCCCCTTTTTCTAACTGAGCAAACTGAGGCTTCTTGTCCCAAATCAGATACAAACATGGCCTCCATCCCCCCCACCTCCCGCGATCTGTATCACTTATGAGCCAATATCCATAAAAACTTGAATGTGTCATTGATCCATGCCATTCTAAAACGTAACAATCTTATCTTATGCAAAGCTAGAACTTCCCAGAGGGCATTCTAAGGTCCCTGGGTCCAGTAATACGTTCCCAAGAAAAGGGGTACACAGCCCCGTAAATCTGGGGAAGGCTACAGACCCCAATTCTCTGGTGAGTTAGCTACCAAGTTAAGGGCTCTGAGACATCCTGCAGTTAATTCTTCACGGTACCACAAGATACTGTGCTAGTCACTAGAGACAAAATGGGGAAGAAGGTGATGAGGTTCCTACTTGGACGGCGCTTACATTTTTCTCAGGTGTGAAACAGTACCACCCCCCAATATATTTTTCCTATGGAACATTCCCTTTTGTTTC
This sequence comes from Noctilio leporinus, assembly GCA_004026585.1. Classification (NCBI taxonomy): domain Eukaryota; kingdom Metazoa; phylum Chordata; class Mammalia; order Chiroptera; family Noctilionidae; genus Noctilio; species Noctilio leporinus. Next base: position 22,199 of record PVIW01000535.1, read on the forward strand.
CCCCACAGTGCCTTGCGGGGTACACTTTGGGAACCCTTGTTCCAAACTCTTTTCTGATAGTATCCACCCCCCAAATCCTTATAAAAGGTAACAGCCTAATTTCATACAATGGTCAAGTGCATGCATTTTACAAATCAACTAAGCATTTCTAAATTATGCATTATAAGTTACTTTAATTTGGCTTATTCTCAGACTTTCTAGATGGTAACTCTTCATTGTTGTTCCTTTAAAGATCTCCTACACAACCGTATGAGGTTCTTCTAGGAAATTTAAGACTCCAAACAAAATATTTCAAATAAATTTAGTGAATATCATGTGAAAAGAGTTAATTACTCTAAAGCATATACAAAAACATTATGAAAGAAATAGTCACAGTCACTTATATATACATGGCAATGGTCCCTGAAGGGCAGGAGCATTTGTGAGGTCCTCTCTACTGTGATAGGCTCTCATAGATAGGATCCTCCAAAATCTAATTATAAGGCAGAACACAATTACCCTGCAAATGCCTATATTTTTATCATTTCATAAAAGAACATCTTCATTGCACTGGGCAATGGATTTACTTTTGCTGCTGGATGGGTAATTACAGTTTCAGTGAGTACAATTTATAAGGGACATCAATTAAAATAAAGTATGGCAGGATTAAAAAAGAAATTATTAAAGACCACTGTGTTCATGGGCCGTCTGACCATGTGACGTGCCAACGTAAATGAATGATGATGGTTAAGTCCAGCCCAGGAAACAGCTGGAGGGGCCGGGGAGCGGCACAGACAATAACCATCTGTAACCCCAAGATGGATGCTTCAGTCTGACCAGTCCACGGAGCATTCTTCCCACTGAAAGTTATTCTGACACCCAGGTGAAGAATCTTTAAGGCTCCTAATACAGTAGCATACACCCAGGGTCTCAAACAGCTAAATGGCATGCATACATTGAACCCGTTTAAAAAAGATCATCTTTTGAACTCCCTTTTCTGCGTTCCCGTTAGATTGGTTAGCAGACACCATCCAATCTGATGCCTCAGCAAGGACATCTGTCATTGCTTACACAGATGAACCGTGCCACTGTGGCCCGAGTGTGCCAAGCAAGGTCACGTGGCAGGGAAGGTGGCGTGGCAAGGTTCACACGCTCTCCCGGGCTCCACGAACTACCCGGTGGGAAAGAAGTCACTGCAGACAACAGAGTGCTAACCAGCTTCAACAGCCGTCATCTGTTCCAAGATACGGAACCCTGAAGAGTGCACGCCAGCCCGATATGGCAAGTGATACAACAGCGAAAAGTGATACAACAGCGAAAAGTTCTCAGGAGCAGATCTGGAGCCCCGAGTCAGTAAGCAAAGAATGACGTGGTGAATTAAGAGAGTCTATTCCAAAGGTCGGGGGTTCTCGGTGGTCTGGAAGCAAAAACCAGTCAACAATGGGCTCTGAGGTATAATTAGCAGGAGAACACACACACACAAACAATTCCGCTAATTCTGTATATACAATTACAGAGAATTACACACACCCCTATAATTATATATAGAAACCACGTATATAAGCGGGAGCGAGAAATCAGAATTTATGAAAACTGTATTCTTACGTGGTTAAACTTCAGTCACCTTCAAAGTCCTCTCCCGTTAGATGCAATACACCTACCAAGACGTTTTATCCACCGCTCAACACAGGTTTCTAACTTGTCAATTGTGATGCCTCCTAGTGCTTCTGTTTTTTTGTTTCACCACTTTCATGTTGGGAAAACATCTTCCTTTAAGGACTGTTTTCATCAAGGGAAACCAAGGAAAAACCAAGCTCGGGGAAAGATGGGGGGAACAAGGAGGGTGGGGCATGGGGGTCATGCTGTTTTTGGTCAAAAATTGCTCAACACTCAGCCTGGTGTGGGCAGGCGCACTTGTAAATGACCCATCACAAAATGGGCAAATGCAGGGAGTCTTCCAAAAACGAAAAACAAAAAAATTCACTGAAGCCAAACGCATCCTCTCACAACCATGCCGGTTGGTACACGGGTACAGATGGGTCCCCAGAACACTCACCTAGAGGGAGAGGCCTGTGCTACAAAAATACGCCCCCCAGGGATTTATCTCCTGAGCCACCAGAGCCAGGCATCTAACTGCCACCGCACTTCCATTTGGGTGTCAGCAGGCATCTCGGTCAGCATACGAGCCACACTGAAACCCTCCCCTCCTCCCCAAAACCTGCCCCATCTCCTTTGCTAGGAGCTGGCTCAGTTCCTGTGACCCAGGCCAAAAATCACGCTCGAATCCACACGTCCTCGCATCCAAAGCGTCTGCTGGCTCCTCTCTCCGATTGTGCCCAAAGCTGACCATGTGTCACCACCTCCAGGGGACTCGCCCGGGCCCAGGCCACCCACTGCCTCCTGGGTCACTGCAGGAGCCCCCACGTCCTGGCTCCGCCGTGCTCCCCACACCACAGGATGCTCTTGGCCAAAAGTCATCCTTGGAACATCTAAGTCAGACCGCACGGCTCTGCTCAAAGCTTCCCAGTGCCCCATCCACTCGGGGAGGATGCCCAAGCCCGACACTGGCCCGGTCTGTCTCTGACCCTTGGCCAACGTTCTCCCTCCTGCTCGCCTCCTTGCTGTTCCAAGGCCCCAGACCACACATCCCCACCCAGGGCCTGTCCATGGCCTGCTGCCTTGGCAGGGAATGCGGTCACTTCCCCTGTCCCTGGCTGGCTCACCTCTCTCCTTTTGGGTCTTCCTTCAAATGTCCCTTTCTCCCTAGGGACTTGCTAAAACTGCTTTGCAGTCCTCCACGTCTAGCGCTTTCTACTCGTCTTCCCCTGGTCAATTTTTCCATCCCACTTTGCAACGTATTTGTTGTCTTTCCCCCACCCTGCCCCACTAGCATGTAAACTTAATGATAAGAACGCACTGCCCCTAGTTTGCATGGATGCCCCACTGGCATGAAACCATGTTTGAGAGACAGCAGCTATTCAACACACGTCAACCGAACTAACTTCTCCCTGTGAAACGATGGTGTACAGAGCGGTTCTCCAAGCCCAGCAGGGTACAGTCTAAGCACTAAAGTCCAAGAGGGAAGGAGAAACCTAGCATCCACCACTGTGGTTTCCTCCACAGACCACACCCTACAGGGAAAAAGTGGTAACAGGCCAAGTTATAGAAAATTAATACTTTTAATGCTAGAGATACATAGCCTGAAAAAGAAACTTCATTTTAGAAAATGCACTAACCCTTTTCCAGAAATGAAATGGCGGTCTAGGCAGGTGAGGGGCTAAAAACAAGCTCCAATGACCAACACAGGTCCCGGGCCGCAGGTAAAAAGCTTGAGAGAAGCAGCAGCGAACAATGGAGCCAGATTGTGAGCGTTAAACTGGACAGGTGGTTTTCTGTTGTCTTATTTTTTTATTGCTCTACAGTCTAGGTCAATTCCTCAGTGCCGTACAAGGGGACCACAGGGTAACCCGGTGCTGCTAAAATGCTGGTTACCTGGCCCCACCCTGGATTCACCAGATCAGAATCTCCAGGCAGGAGGGCCCTAAACATTGTGTTCTCAGCCAGCCTCTCGGGAACGCTAAAACACACCAATGTCCAAAAAGTTCGCGCCTCATTCCTATCACACCAACGTAGTGGCAACTTCTGTTTGTAAATAAACCTCTCCATCTATTGAATGAGGATCTTACTGAAATTCCGAGGCAGCAGCAGCTGCGACAGGAAAATGGGGTGACCATCGGCCAGGAGGAGAAGCGGCAGCAACCTACACTGAACCGCGCAGGGAAGGCAAGTTCCACTGTCAGGTTCTCCATCAAGTTCTGTGGACCCACCGACGAACGGCACGGCCCAAACAGGGAGGCCTCGGGATTTTCATACTCTGGACATACCTGAGTTTGTGTTGCAGAACCATCTGGACGAGTTAGAAGTGACAAGGGATGGAAAAAATAAAAACCGACTATACTTGTTTAAAGTCAGAAACAAATGTAAGTCCAGAGAGGGTCCTAAGCCTGCAAATCACATTTTCTTTCTCTTTTTATCATTTTCCTGTGGTTAAAAAAAATTTTTACTGTTATTCTATTATTTACTATTATTCTATTATAAATTGTCCCAATTTTCCTCTTTGCCCTCCTCTGCCCAGCCTAACACCGCATGTGACGCCCACATCACATTTACCTTTTAGCAAAACCGAATCTTTGGGAGGGACCCAGCCACCACGCATGACCCATGCTCGGAGAATGGGAAGAAGAGGTCCTGGTTTTCCTCAACCACATACACCCAAAGAGGCCACTGGTACCCAACACACATGCTGTTAGGTGCCCGCACTTTCCATATCATCCCAGCCTGTCGCCCCTTCCTCCTAACACCCCTCCCAGCCCTTAGGTGAGTGCTTAGCGAACAGGACATGCTGGGGGAACCTATCTACTTTTCTGAAGACGTCAGAGAGTGGCAGGAGACAACACGGTCGTTGCTTTGAAGACATGACAACTCAATCAGAGTGATGGGCACTAAGTTATCCACCCCGGGGCCACGTCAGTGAGTGGCCCTGACAAATGGCCCGAGAGTTTAGGACCAGGAACGGCCACTGAGTAACGGTCTGGGGCCAACCAGGGCAGAAGGCAGGAGGAGGGGCGGCCGGCAGACTGATGCACGCAGCCTTGGTCCAAAGGGCAACGCGGAGGCCAGCGTGGCGGTGGGGGGCTGCCAGGTGGCGAGGAAGCGGGGTGAGCTGGGCAAGACGGTGGGCAGCCCAGCTCTGGGGGGCCTGAAGGCTGGTCCAAATGTTCCAAAACGTACTTAATAGAAGGCCCCTGACGGATTTTGTTGGAGGGAGGAGGCAGAGAAAGACGGTTGGAAGGACTGGGAGCAAAGAGGCCAGTGAAGACCACGACAAGGCAGGCATGCCTCTGGAAGGGTCTACACAGCAGAGGCATCGGAAGGAAGAATGAAACTCGGCCAGCACTTCATCTCAAGTTCCACAAACTGGCTTTGCACCCCAGTCTTGCCAAACTAGTGGGCGGCAGGCAAGTGACCTACCTTAAGGACCAAGTTTCACTCCCGGCTGCGCCACTTGTTAGCCAGGTAACTGCGCGCAAGCTACTGAGCCTCTGTGTGCTCCTAGAACCCGGGAATCTCAGCCTTCACTCAAGGTGGGCGTGTTGAGGACCAAACGGGTTAGTACAGGACAGTCACCTTTTCTAGCTGCACTCGGGGCCTCGCAGAAACCAAAGCAGGTGGAGCACATGCCTTTCACAAGCTGCTATGGCTTACGGAACAAACAGCACAGGGCAGTTTTACTACTTAAAGAACCCCAACAGCTTCCCAAAGGTTCTTAGAGTGAATCGCAAACTCAGGTCCAAGGGCAGCAAGTCCCCACGTGATCTGGCTGCTGGTCCCTAATCTGTCTCCCCCGCAGGCTCCTGGCTCCAAGGGTCCTCACTCCCTCCTCTGGACCGTCTCACACACACACACACACACACACACCCCCGTCTCCCAGCCTGCACCACCGTCCACTCCAGCCTTAGTTCACGTAGGTCTCTGCCGAACGTCCCCTCCCCAGGAAAGCCCCCGAGACCAGCCTGGTTACCACGACACGCATGCCCATCTTCAGTTTCTGTCCTTTCCCCTGGTTTTTGTCCCCACAGAGGGCTCATCACTGCCTGACTTCACTGCATTCCGCTGTCTGTCAACCAACTGCCTCTCATTTCACTAGAGTGGAGAACCTATGACAACAGGGGCTTCATCAGCTTCCTGCGGCTTCCCCTGGCCCTAGGCAATGGCTGGCCCACAGGTGGGCAGGTGCTCGTATAAACCTGCTGGACGCGCGAATGGACGAGCAGAGACATCCAAGTTCAAATCTTTTTTTTTTTTTTTTTTTATTTCAAGAGAGAGAGGAAGGGAGAAGGGCTGAGAGGGAGAGAAACAATGCATGGTTGCCTTTCACCTGCCTCCAGCCACAGACCTGGCTGGAGACCTGGCTTGCAACCTGGTTATGTGCCCTGGCTGGGGCATCGAACCAGCGACCTTTGGGTTCGCAGGCCAGCGCCTAATCCACTGAGCCACCAGCCAGGGCCAAGTTCAAATCTTAACTGAACCATTTACAAGCTGGGTGTCAGGTAAGCTGCTTCGTGTCACCCCTCTGAACTTTGCTTCCCTCCACTCTGAGAAGGAAAAGGTAGAACTTTGTGTCAAGAGAAGTGAGGTGACACAAAGTTCCCAGCAAAGAAAATTAAGAATGAGGAGCCTGGAAGGGTAGGAATTTGATAACCTGTACATCCCCCTACACTGTGCTGAAATGACCGTTTCTATGTCTGTCGCCCTTGTGGGCAGCAGTTGTTTGTGCCTCATTGGTTATTGCAGCTTCACGGCCTGGCACACAGTAGGTACTCAATTGACAAGGAAACAGCCTCAGGATCAACCTCAGGGGTCCCTGCAATTGGCAGCGTCAGGGTAGTTAAAGACATGTGACTAAGCTGTTTATTTTTCTGTGTGTGCGACACGGCTACATCGAATTCAGGCAAACCACTGTGAAAGTTGGCCAAAGCACACCAAACCTTAACACAAGGAGAAATGGGAAGTCATGGAAGATAAAGTTGAAGTTCTTTTCCCACTACTACCAGATTTATAGCTCCTGTTGCAACCCAATGAATGTCTAAGGACCTTGGAGGCTTAAGGGAACAACAGATTAAGAAAAATGTTCCTCAATGTTTTCAAATAAAAACATCTCAACTAATTACAACATTTATTTAGTTCGGTAACCAAACTCTACTAGCCAATGATAAAACATGTTCTCCAATTTCAAACCCTCTAATTATGACTTAGTATGAATACCATCAAAACATTAATGACTTCTTATATTGTATTCCATTCTTTGATCTCAAAACCATAAAATTTAATGCTGTAAAACTGCATCTAGGTATATAGATTAGTGACTATCAACTAGGGGCAATTTTGCTCCCCCAGAGGACATTTGAAAATGTCCAGAGGGACTTCACTGTCATGGCTAGTGGGTGCCTCTACTGAGTGAAGGCCAGGGATGTTCCTCAGCGTCCTCCCATGTACAGAGCATCTCTGAGAGCAAAGAATATTCCAGTCCAAAATGTCAAGAGCGTTGAGACTGAGAAACTCTAATGCAGAGAACCCATACATTAAGCATAAATAAAAGATAAAGTATTTTAAAATAAATATTATAGGATTATTATTGCTTCTACACCATTGGTGTCTTTTTCTTCAAGTGGGCATTAAGCTGACTTTGGCTCTATTTATAAGATTATTGACTGCAATGAAGGATTATCCTAAATGTGTTTCAAATACTAGGTATCCACAAGTTGGTTGTCAGCTGTGAAACTTTCCATTTATGTAAATACTCAGTTGCTCTTTTTTTTTCCTGCTGCGAATAAATCAAGAAATAGAAACAGATGAACATGTTTTCCTAAGGCTAACATTTAAAAAATATCAATAAACTATAACTTCTCCCTGAAGAATTAAAGGACTTACTGGGTTTATTTTCAATCTTCAAATCATTTTTATATATTAATTTTTTATTTTGCAATTACAGTTGATATGCAAAAATATTTTATAATAGTTTCAGGTGTACAACATGTGGTTAGACATTCATATAATTTACAAACTAATCCTCTGATTAAGTCTAGTACCTACCTAACACCATACATAGTTATTACAGTATTACTGACTATATATGCTATCAACCTCAATCAGTTTTGGTATGCCCAATACTGAAATCCTGCTTAATTCAAAAAGTCATCAATGGTAAGAAGTTCCTCAGCATATAGACTAATTGTTTAAATCAAACAGGATTACCTAGGAGGTCTATTCAGGTCTACTAATGCATGTCTATCAATTCCAAAAGCTTCCACACAAGTCTCTGGTGCCTGATGAGACATTATAAGACTTAGGTATGAAACCACTGGTACTGGTCTGGCTGCTGAAATGTGCCATGGCTGGTGTTTTATAGAGCTGGTGGCAGAGGGCTTCCACTTCCTCTGCAAGACTATCTTGATTACATACGTTTCCCTGTGAGTTTCTGATTGCCTGAATTCTTTTGGGACTTTCTACCAGATGGGTAACCACATAGCTTTCATTAGTTCTCTGTATCTTACCAGTTGTGTGTTCATTTATTTATCTCAAGTCTTTTACTAGCAAGGAGTCACAGGAGGACTAAATCTCACTTCTGATCAGGTGCTGGGGAAAGAGGACAGGAAGTCACATTTCTCTCAATCAAGTAGTCTAAAATTTGTAACTTAAGGTTTTATATATTTCTTTAAAAAGAGGGTTTCCCCCAAGACCTATTATTTTAATGAGTTTCAGGCTAATGGTATCTTAAATATAATCATAAAATAAAAATCCCTTGAAAGTGAGGGCCCTTGGCTTTCATCTTGAAGGCAAATAGAATTCAGTCAAATTATCAACGTTAATCTGATTTATAACTCAAACTTATCACAGCATTTTATATTAAGTAACCATTAAGTTAAGCATTCTTAAATGAGAGGCATTTTAGTCTTAGAATCCAAAACAGCCATTGTAGACTAATACATTCAAGATTACCTTAACATTTCCTTGCATGAATTTAAAAAGATGTGATTATACAGCAATTTGTAAGCACATCTTCTTAAAACATATACCACATTTTACATGCTTCAGCAAAAAACAAATTCTATTCCAAAAGAGTGACTCAACTATGTGAAGGCAAATTACATCAAGTTGTAAATGCAAAAGTGACCAAAAAGGAGATCAAACAAATACTTTGAAAATCTCAAAACAATCACAAAAGGATACAGTGAGGCTGCACTGTACGCTAAAGACAGAATGTGGATACAATCTAAAAACTTACTAACCTTCTCAATATGCCAATTAAAATCCAACCTATGGGGGTGGGGGCGGAACTTTTGCTTAGAAATGTAAAAAAAAGAAAGAAAGAAAGAAAAAAGAGAAAGGCAAACTACCTAGCTTTAAAGTGAAACATTAACACCTTACAGTGACTCATAAAATGCACGTGTTACTAACCTATACTGATTCCATCTACTCCTTCAAAGAGAATCTTCTCATTGCTACCAGTGGAAGAATATATATGGCACCCCCAAAAATTAGTCCACACTCCACAGAGCCGGTCAATAACTAAGGGAGAAGGTAAGATCCATCATAAAGCCTATCTATAAATTAGTTTGGCCATAATAAAAATCAGAGGTAATTTTTTTTAAAGAACTGGAGCTGCCTTCATATCAAGATTAATAATGAAAATCACCCCAATATATAACAGGGCCCCTGGGAGGGAGAGATTCCATGAGGGGCATCCATTCCCACCTCCCCGGACTCTCTGAACACTCCACACCAAAAGTAAGTGTGCACGCCCTCAAAAACGACACGTCACCCACACTCGCTTTCATGTTTCCTGACGTTTGCATGGCTGTGAAGATGTGAAGCTGAAAATTCTAGTGCACGGCTGAAATAAAAGGTTCATATAGAAGAGGGACTCTCGATATGAAAGATCAGATTTCACCACAAGAAAAGAACCCCGTCAGAGGGAACAGGAAATATATTACGAAAGAGCTTGACCCTAACATTGACTGCAAGAGAAGAGCCAAGAAAACCCCAAGAAAGGAAACAATAATAAACTCCCCTTCTGCAAACAAAAGGGCTAGAAGGAAACGCTCATGTGCCTATCCACCCACTGTTGGGCAAAGCATTTTAAAGTTTTAAAATTCATGATTTAAATAAATTCATCGCTTAAAAGTTTTTCTGTTTTTTTTTTTAAATTAGTACCTGCTAGTTCTGTAATCAAGGAAAACAACGTTTACAGTGGAATGCATCTCAAGAAGTATTTCCTTAATCTTTATCAGCATGTAAGAAAACAAAAACCCTGGAAGTAAAAACCAGCAATAATCCATGTTTACGGCTTCTTCATTTACTCCTTCTTACAACAAATAGCACCTAGACGGTTTGCTAAATACCAAGCCTACACCAGGAGTCAAGAAGATGGTTTCCCACCATCTTCATTGCGAAGCCGGACATCTTCAGGGAGCAAGCACGTAGCCCAGAACCGGGAAGTCGGACAGCAAACAAATGCTTCCATGGATACAGGGTGAAGCTTCACCTGCAAGGAAAGCCACGAAGAAGGCCGCAGGGTACTCGGAATAGGTGCTGGTAGACCTGAGGGAAGACCCTGCAGCTGCCCCGTGGTGAGGGTGGGGGGTGAAGGTGGGAAGTAGAGAAGCGGATGGATTCCAAGTGACCATGAGTTCCGGGAGGCGAGTGGCTGGTGCAGGGGGCAGGGTGGGGAGCTGCCAAGGAGGACAGCTCGGTCTGGGGCTCGTGTGACTGGCTGGGGGGATCGGCAATGCCATTCACTGACACAAGGGAAGCTCAACAGAATGGAGCTTGGGGACGGGTGGTGGGCTGAATCATGGGCGCATCTGAAACGTGTTGGGGTGAAGCACGTGATGTCCATAATTTGCGGGAAAGGCTTGGAATAGGGAGGCTTTTTTCTAAGACTCATGGGTGCAGACGTTCAATAAAGCCGTCGACATGAAGGAGATCTGGGGAGGGAGAACCGACAGAGAAGGACCCACGCACGTGGGTCGGGCCAAGGAGCCCACAAGAGACCGGAAAGAGTTTTAGAAGGGCAGCTTAAGAAGAGTGACACTCATGGCGTCCAGAGAAGACCAGCCAGAGGGAGGGATGTCATGTTATGCACCACAAAACCTTGGAAGCTGAAAACCATTTACTGGAGGTAGTGCTGCAGACCCTTTGCTATTCGCCAAGGCATGGATTCAACCTGCAAGGTCTGGAGAGTGCCAGCCCTCAAGGAGCCGTGAAGATAGGACAGACAGACAAGCATCGACACGGAGCCACATCCCAAGAAACTGGAAGAGGAAGACAGGAGGCTTCGGTGAAGGAATAATTACACGCAGGAAGAAAACGTGAAGAACACCATCAGATGATCTCGATTGGTGTGGGAGAAAGACTAACAGGCGTGTAAATGATCCCTCCATAGATAAGCAGAGCCCAAAAGTGTCTAGAAAGGAAAATTCCTGAGGACAAGTGGACAAAAGACAATTGTCTTATCATAAAGCAGAAGATGCATTATTGGGGATTAGAGACAAGGTCTCACCTGCCGGTGAACCGGAAGAGCGCCTGTCCCACGAGCTGTCGGTCTGGCAGAAACGTAAGCCCTGGGCCAGGTGTGCCCATCAGCACAGCTCAAGGACCACCAAAGCAGCTGAGTCATAGGTGACAAAAAGGGGAAAAAGCCGTCCCTTTCATCATTTGTGTGACAAAGGGGAAAAATGAGCTTTCCCAATGCCATTTCTCTGCTAGGAAATGTCATCTATTTAAAGGCATTATAGATTCACTTCATCTCAAGACTTAATTTTAACTTAAGGATAGTTCAAAAATAAAGACATGTATTGAATGAGAAACACCTGTCTCCAATTGCATTCACCCACCCCCTGCACGGATGAGAAATTATCCAGGTGTGTTCGGAAGAAAATGACACCTACTGAAAAAGACAGGACTCAACATTTTGCCTTTGTGTCCAGGACCACAGATTCCTAACCCTGGAACTACCACTGTCCCGTCTCTTCCTGATCCTGTTTTTAAAAACAAGAGATTCAGGCTACATTTAATACTTCAAGTTAATGCATGAATTATGAACTGGAAACTTCTAATAAAATTGGAAGCCATTTCTCACAAAGCCATTTGGCTTTGATAAATGCGGATGCTGGGCCACGTTTTAAATAGGCAGATTTGTCTACGGAGTGGTGAGAATTCCTAACTGTCTGCAAGGTTTTGAAATAAAAAATCTAATGGCTCATCAGGGAAAATGACTTTTACCCCTGATCCTGACATGTGTCAAGGAGGAAACCTCACACCCGCACGGACCGACCCTCACACCTCAGGCCACCTCCTCCGCACGCAGGGCTGCTTTCTCCTACCTGCACGCAACTCACCCATCCTAGCTCTGCCCCTCCACCTTCTCAGCTCAGGACACTGGTGTCGCAGCTCCTGTGGGATATTCAAAGCCTTTCAGCAGTCAGCGTGTGCCGGGAATAAAGAATTCTTCCCATGTGCTATCCCACCTCCTCGACACCCCCACGCGGAGCTTCATTCAGGACCAGGACCACCCTGCACCCTGCAACTCTTGTGTAGGACTAGTCACATGCGATGCTTTGGCCAAAGAGGAAACACAGTAATGACTTGGATTTGATTTTCATTCTCACATCAACCATTTTTTTTTTTTTTTTTGGAGGAAAATACCCACTGAAGAGAAAAAAGAAAAGGTCACATAAGGTAATGGGATTCACATCTTGACATTGTATCGTGTGGGTCCCAGAAAATCAACCCCTCGAAACGACCTGCAAAAATCGACGGTCGACTCCGTTATTCAACAGATGTGGACGGGCCTTCACTATGGGAGACACACGAACACGCGTCCATCCCCTTCCCTCACCTGGCCGGACTCCCACCACCCTCCACGGACAGGCATAGTGTCTTTCTCACCAGCTTTCCGATGACAGCAAGGCCTGTCACTTCGTGCCCGCTGCCCACGGCGGCTCTGCTGAACCCCGCCCCTGCTCATCCTCACCCACCCTTTTAGCGTTTAGGGGTGCACAATGAAGAAGTGTATCCCTTACCAAGAGAACTGGCCATGAGACCTGGAATTCTTCAAGTGTTGTCACCCCCAAATCAACCTTACATCACCCCTTTCCTTCCTCTGCCAAAGACACTGTCGTCACCCTCTGCTCTAAACCCTATTCCCTTCTAGACTTGGTTGTACCAGTTTCCCTCTCATTGGATTCTTCAACTTTTCCCACTCGACTGCTTCCCCCCTCAACTGATAAATGTTCAAATCCCCTTCATCCTGGAGTGGGGGGTTGGCGGGGACAGGGCCCAAGGCCATGGAGCCCCTCCCAAATTAGTCTCACCCCCATCCCACTGACCCAGTTTCCATGTCCACACCTTGACCTGTCTTCACTCACCTTCTTGCTACCTGCCTTCCTTTACCTAACGACCCGCTGTCCTGTGTCAACTGCAGACTCTGAAGTTCCGAGTCCCGCAGACAGCCCCCCATAGGACCTCTGTCTCAGATGACCTCCTTCTCCCCCAATCCTTTCAACCATTCCCTTTTTGAAAGAGTATTTTCATTCGGGAACAGTTACCCTCGGCCAGTTTTCTGATGCCCCAGAAGACGTCCCCGTCTCCTCTTAACAAGCGCCCTGACAATTCATCGCGTCGGCTGCATCAGCCATGGCTGGGCCCCTCCGGCCTAAATAGCTGTCAAGCAGTGAACTCCTCCTGCGTGTCGCTGGGGGTGCCTGGCCAACAACTCGATTTTAACAAATGCAGCCACACAGCTTATCTTGACCTATCTTCAACGTGTTCCCTCCAGTAACCCATGGGCATCTCTTAAATGTTCCACCCAAACACCCACTTTGATCCTCTCTCAACCTCTACAGAAGGTCCTTCAGATTAGGTGCTACCACCAATCCTCAGATTCTGGCTTCTTCCCTCTGATCCATCCCCCCAAAAGTAAGTGTCTGGAGTTATCATTCTTTCCACTGATCTGCCAAATAATGCTTTTATTATGTTGTTTAAAACAATAAAAACCCTTAAAGGTATGACTAACAGAAAAAGCATTTTATGACCCATTCCCAATAGGATCATTCACTAATTTGGCATCATCTTTCCCATCATTGTAATTCATCTCTGCCGTGTATATAATCTTAAAAACAAAACTGGGATCAAAGTATATACAGTTAACACACATTTTAAACATAAAGACATTCCACAACCATTTCCCTCAACTCTCACCTCCGAAGATGTGATTTTTAATAGCTACACAATATGCCAAGGCCCGATGAGGGCAGGAATTTGTCAGTTCTCAGCGGGGTGAGCCTTCCAAAATGGAAATCTGATTGCATCTGCCCTCATTGGGCTTAACTCCTCCAAAGACATCCACGGCTTAATGAGTACACATTCCTTCCTCCATAGGGAAAAGTGCCACTCACAAGTCAACACCCCTTTTCTATTCAGCCTCTTCTCCCACCACCCTTGACTTCTTGGATCTTCCTGTCCAGCGGTGACAGGCCATCCTTCACTCTGAATATGATTGGCTCCTTCCTCCTTCTCCCTCCTTGGCCCATGAGCTCCCCCAGGAGACACACCACTGTAGCGCACTTGGCCATAAAAGAGAATGAAATCTTACCACCTGTGACAGCATGGATGGACCCGGAGGCTCTTAGGCTAAGTGAAATAAGCCAGTCAGAGAAAGACAAATACAGGATGACCTCACTTATACGTGGAATGCAAAGAACGAAATAAGCCAACCAACCAAACGGAAACCAACCCCTAGATATAGAGAAGAGATGAAGGTTGTCAGACTGGGGAACAGGTGAAAATGGGGACGGGATTAAGAAGTACAAACTGAAGTTATGAAACAGTCATGGGGATGGAAGGTACAGCCTAGGGAACAATCACCAATAGTGAGATAACTAGGTCCCGTGCCACGTACCCATCGGAAACATCAGGGGACCACTTTGCTGTGCCCCTGAAACTACCACAGAATAGTATGGAATGTAAAGAGTAACTGAAAGGAAAATTTAAAAACTGGATTCACAGCAGCCCCTCATATATATTAAATAAATAAAAACAACAGCTTTTCATGCGGGGGTGTCACCAGCTTAGGATTTCCCGTGTAACCCTTAGGAACAAGAGCTCCCACGTATGTCCCAGGTCTGTCTGTGCTTCAGTGGCAATTGTAACATATCTGGGGACTCCTTTGACACGTTCGCCCACCCCGTGGGCTGTAAATGTCACAATGGCATTGCATCTCTTTTTGCTATTTTGTTCCGAGTATGGAACACGCTACGGGGGCAAGGGTAGGTGCTGAATAAAGTCATCCTGCAAAAGTGAACGGACTGCCCTGGGAGGGGAGTTCCAGCGTTACCGCCATCCGCTGAGAATGAAAACTGAACTGAGGTTGGGGTTTCCCATCAGAAATCAAAAGATGACCTTGTCAGTGTGTTTCAATGGCCCAGGATAATTTTTCAGGTTTCTCGTCCCTCATGAAAGCAGGCGCCCGGAGCCGTATGTCCACCTGTGCCCAGCGGCCCAGGCCACGTTGCCGGGAGCAGTTGGGATTTTGGCTTTTGAAGGACTCTAGAATCTCAACAGCTCAGCTCGGCCCCGTGACCCGCCTGAGGCTGACTTGGGAACACTGCTCCCTAGCTTTATAAATTAGATTTATTTCCCAGCTTTAGAAATTAGATTTGTTTCTCAAAATGGATCTGTACAATGAATTAGGGATCAAATGACTTTGGCCCTATTTGGAAAACTCTCCAATGGAGCCACTGTTCCCCATCACTTTTAAAACCACGCAAAACAAAAATCCTTACCAACAGAATGGGGAACGTTCACGAGAAACTGAATTTTCGCGGACAGTACATGGGACCAAAGACAGATGGCCAATCAAAATTAAGTCCCTCTTCCCCCTCCCCATTGAGTGGGCTCCAAGCACTGCCAGGTGTTGCCGGGTGGGCCCATAAAGCAAAAGGCCTCCTTTGCTTCTGATTGGCAGGAGGATGAAAAGCATCTTCGCTTTTTTTCCTCGAGAGTAGATTCTTGCAACTCTCAATTTTGTTTTCCTGAGAGCCATTAGGTAGGTCAGACAACCCAACAGCTCATAAAAAAACGTCCACCCCAGCTTTTCGTTCTAAGGGCAGGCAGATCAAAAGAATTTTTCTCAAGGCAGCACAGGTGGGTTTGCCCCCTTCCTCCTGACAAGTGGAACAAACACGTACTTTGCACTTCCACCGAACACAGAGCAAGCGACAGGCAGAGTTTCCTCTGCGTTCTTAACCCGCACACCTGCTTAACCAGTAACTTGTTCCTGGGGCGAAGGGGGCAGGACCTCGGGAGCCGCATTCCAAACAGCATGTGCAGAATAATGTGCAAGGGAGGAATCAATGGAAGGCAGTGTTAAGAAATATTTAACCTTGGACACACTCCCACCCACCCACGCATCCACCTCTTCCTCTCAGAAACCAGCTCTTTGGAAAAGGGCAAGTAACCCTTTTTATTGCGGCGCAGCATATCCATAAATTGGACCATAAAGTAAAAGAAGTTACGGCGAGTTCCCAGGAGAGGTTAAGTAATATATGTAAATAAACTACAGGGTGAAGAAAAGCAATAAAACACCTCTTTACACCAAATATCATCTAAAGAGAATCACTGGCCAGCAAGGATTGAGACAGGCAGGCGGTGATAAATATTCGACAACCCTGAACGCTCTTTTCCCCTTTTTCTTACAAGAAAATGCCCTCAGTGTCTTCTTTATTTTCCTCCTGGTCCATCCCAGCATCGCAGAAACTATGCCTTGTTTAGAGAATGTGACGTGACCTGCATCTAAACACCCAAGGCCTTTGCTTCCATCTCTTGAAATCCACCCCCACCTTTCCTACGAAAGTCTCCCCATGTGTTTGGAAAAAGAAGTGGTACTTATTTCCCAAACTGCGGTCCATTGAAGTGCATGGTTACCCAGACAGCTCTGCGGCCGCTGTCAAACTCCTTCACTCACGTCAACATCTCAGAGGCTTGGCAGGTGCTTACACCTATCCCTGTGGGCATGTGTCCTTGAACCTCTTCTCTTCGCCAGTATTGGAAGCCTTGAAGTTTCTATCTTCGGAGAGCAGATCTGCTCTGATCGATGATCCAACACTCCCTTCTAACCCTTCCGCCCACGGTTTCTAACAATAATTCTAGAATCTCTTCTTCCCGCTCCCAGAAGAACCGTCAAGTATTGGCAAACAAATGCCACTTGCCTTCTGCGGCAGCTTCTAGCTAGTTCTTTTCTAAAAGCCGAGCTCCTGTTTCCAAGGTAGAGAGTGACTGGCTGTTTCCAACCCCCATGCCCTTCAGCGGGGCCAGGTGACTAGCTCTCACCAACGCCACATGAGCAGAAAGGATACGTGCGTGACACTGAGGGGCCAAGGCCATTGAGACACAAATATGGCTTCTCCTCCTCACGGTCTGTTCCCACCCCTAACCTTCTACCTGAGTTGGTTGTTAGCACTTCAAAGATGACAGGGGAGCCTCCACCAGCCTAAGTTCATCACCAAACAAGACCAACCTTGAGCTGCACGGTGAATAAGAAATACACCTCTATTGTGTTTACCTTACTCTACATATTGGGTCTATTTGTCACAGTTTGTTAGGCCGTTCTGACCAGGCCACTGGCTCCCATTTGGTTATTTCTGGTACTTTCCGCAGCAGCTGAGGCCATCGCAACGTCCACATGACTTCGATCATTCTGTGTCCTTCTGTCCTCAACTCCAATCAAATCTGTCCTTCCAACAAAATGTCCATCCAAGTCATCCTGTCAACACGTACGCACTGTTGACATTAAATTCATTTGTATCTGGTTATATTCCTCTTTCAGTCCCTCCAGCAATAAATATTTGTTCGGCTGGCTCTCTTACGTTCATGCAAGGTTATTTTGCCAACCTGATGTTCTAATACTGGAGGAGAGGAGGTTTTTAGTTCGCTTGCTTCCCTGGGACAAACCATCCACCTGCATCATCCCTACCCAGTGGGTACAAGTTTATGTCACATGGCCAACAGGGTTTAATTGGCTCACTTACGGCAACACCCTCCCTGCAACGTCCATGAAGAAGTTATTCTCCTAGAAATAAGAGCACTGTCTGCTGTGGTTGTAAAGGGCATCAGTTGCAGCCTGGGAGACATAGGTTCGAATCCCACCCACCAGCTGGGGTTACGCAAGCTCTGTATAAATTCCTTAAATCCACCAAGCTCCTGCCTGTTTCCTCATTTGGAAACTAGAGGTAATACTGAGGCTGACTTTGAAGGACTACTGCCTGTCAGCTCCTAAGGTAATGAGGAAACTCTTTTACCTTGAATACCTCGTGATGTGGCCTTCAAAGGAGTCAGGAGCTCAGAAAATTCATTTGGAAACCGAGATCTTCTCTCCTCAGGCTGCAATTCCCTGATGCCTTGTTTTCTCTTCAAAATTCATTTTCTCAGACATGATGGAGAACAGCCAGGTGGCCATCCACGAATGATTATCAAAGAATGCGCAACTGAGAGGAAAGTGTATATGAAAGTTACCACTCTGGACCAGCTTTCCCCAGACCTCACTAGCTCTAAAGGTGCTAACATCCGTTGCTATTTCAGTACCTTCCCCCTTGATCATAAGCTATATAAGGGAAGCATTGCTTCCTCCCAGGTTGTAGATGCAGCAGCTAATTCAGAGGTCACACAAGTACATGCACATGTGGTGGGCAGAGGGCGGGGAGCCAGTGTGTTTGAAGCCAGGCAGTGAGCTCTGATGGACCACCACCATGTTCAGATACCCCCCTGCACGTCCCCAGCAGGGCTGGCACTCGAAACATCTCCAAATCCTTGCAGCAAAGTAGGTGAGCCTCACATTACCCCTCAAACTCATCTAGAAATTCTCCACATTACCATGGGGGAGAGGCAAAAGATTATACGACGTCTATTTCAGGACAGTGAAACTGGCATATTACATCTTCTTCCACCAGCTCTCCCTAGAGGTTTGGTAAAGAAACTTTGAAAACAAACCCCACCCCATCATCCATAAAGATCGAATGTTACCATCACAAACCCCCAGATCAATGACAAGGGGCACTCTACCTCATTTCACTAAATGCTGGTCACAAAAGGGGATCAAATTCTACCTCCGACTTTCTCGCCTTTTCTCCTAAAGACGTAAAAGCCTACATAAAATAGAACCTGGGAGCTTAAAAAAACATGCAAAATACCATATAATCAAGATTGTTTCAATGTATAAAACTGTCAAGGAGATTATCCTTTCTGCAATTCAAATGAGCCTTGGGGAGACAGAATTAACTGAGGGCAAACAAGGGCTTAACTTCAGAAGACAAAGAGTTGGTTTATATCAAGTTGACACTTCCAGATAAGATACTGCATTATTCCAGGTTCTCCCCCACAATAATAATTTTGATTGGCATATCATTTGCCACTAACTACTGCTTGACTTCCCCAGAGCATATGCAACCCACGAGGAGCTGTTATGAAAGATGTCTTTGTACCGTTCAATATTTACAGGGTGCGTTACTCGATAAACGCTCGCAAAGGCAGAAGATTTTTTTCTTCTTCTTTCTCTTAACAAAAGGCATTAAAACATTTCAGATCAAAACAATCCCCTTTGCCTCACAAAAGCAGTGCTTTTCTAAAGACAGGTGACAGTTCCGTTCAGAAATGCTCACACCAGGGCCGGGTAAATCCAGCGGCATGAACAGAATGGCTTTGTTCAGTAGCGCAAACAGATTTCTCCGGCGCCTCTATTTGCGTATTCCTGAATATCCTCTTTGAGAGCCCCCTTTTCGGGGGAGCGAAATCAATTTTGTTTCGGACCAAAAAAAAGGAAGATCTGGTCTCATGATTTTAATCTTTTAAATAAACATGAACTGAACTTGGAGCACAAGCTTTTCACTTAAGAAAAGATCTTTGTGGTTCAGAAAGATCCCATTCAACCTATGAACAGTTCAATGCCAGCGCCAATCTAACCTAGAAAAAGAAATGAAAAATGCGCACAGATGCCGATGTTCCTTTAAAAGACATGGCAAACGTTTTAAAACACACACACAAATAACCTTGCAACCAAGTGATCCTGCCCCGAACGTAGACGGATGTTAAGTTTAATTTTTGAAGCAAATTAGGTTCCCCAGTTCAATTTTAAGCAAATAGAAAATGAGAAACAGAAAACTATAACATAAAACTTTTATTGCTGCTTTGCTAGTAAAGAAAAAAAGAGAAGAAGGGGAAGAAGAAGAAAAGCATGCTCAGGTTTCTGAAACAGAGTCTCCCTTAGCTTCAAAAGGGGGATTTTTCTGAAATTCGGCCATGTCTCAGGATCCCCCCCGAACACCAGGCCAGGCCAGCTTTTCCAGGCCTGCTCCAGCCCTGCTAATAGTCACTGTTTGTACGACTGTAACTAAGTACATTACCCACCAGTTGTTCAATCTATATAAATTTAAGAAACACACATCGCCAAGGAGTGACTCATATATCAGTCTATTATATGCTCCAGGGCTGACTGTATTAAACAAATCACCCTGCCTACAGCTGAAGAATAGGAGCTGTATACAGAGCAGAGGTTATTGTCTAATTTAAATCCTGGCTCGCTTCCCAGGGCTGTACAAGATTCCAATTTGTGGAAATGTGGCTCTGCTACTGCCAGAAAGGCTGCAGAAAATGGCTTTGGGAACCTTCCAGAAATATGTCTGCAAAATGCCAATCAACAAGTCACTAAAGATTAACAGTATGACTGTACCAAATTAATTTAAATTATAGAAACATATGGCTAGGATGTTTGCTTTGCACTTAAGACAACACCTACCTCACAAAGAGCTAGGCTTGTTCCACTGCGGAAAAGAACGTCCCAGTGTTCGGATCCCTGAAGCATGTGAACATCAGCTAATAAATCGCGAGCGGGATGTCCTTGCAGAGCCAATTTTTTTGCACGTGTAGGGTCTTATCTTTAACACATCCAAAACATGCGGGGAAATACTTTTCATAATAAGGTGGATTTTTTTTTCCTCGCGCAAAGATATAAAGAAAAAAATCAACATTATTCAGCGACTGAAAACAGTTGGCTCCGTGATGCGAACAAAATTCTAGTGTTATTGCGATCTGCCGTGGAACCCAGAGGATGATGCAATCTACTGCACATTATTCCCAATTCTAAAATATGACAGCGGGCTAAGAATTTAATATCTAGCCAAGAGACATTCGCCAATTATATGACCAAATCATGAAAATCAAAAGACAACACAATTTATACCCTGCCAGCTGCTCTCAATATATATTCTATTCATGCTGCCTTCCCATTATTTTCATGGGAATCTTTAATATATACAATCATGTCATCAGCCAAAAGGGGGGAAATCAATGGCACTTCGAGCCGTAGTTCTACATTAGTGTACGCTGTATTTCAACTGAATAGGAAGGGAACTGTTTTATGTTTCTCTCCACTGCTTTTCTATTATTGCCTAGCTAATGGAAATACATCAAACAAATGTTCTACAAGAGCAATAAATATTAAAGTTGACCTATCCATCTGGGAGAAATGAGAACAATACTGCTCACTTTTAGCCCAAATATGACACTGATAAATGAAGCGATGAGACTCCATCACACTTTCAGCAGCCTGGGCTGGGAGCGAGCGCCCTCATGATCCTGGGACCAACGGTTTTCTTCATTCATCTTCATTAGGCGGTCGCTTGACCTGCCTCCCTGCACCCCCGTCAAATCAGAACCTTTGGGGGGCTTGTACTTTCGAACAATGTAGCCCAAATGGGCTTATATATATTTTTTTCTTTTTTTAAAGAAAAGCCAGAAGAAGGCCTTGATGAGCTTGAAAGGATGCAAACAATTCCTCTGGAAGCAGAGACATCAAATATCATTCACGATGGAAAGGGAAGCTGAGGTGGGAAGCCGGTCGCCCGGGCAGCCTCCTGCGCCCCAGCCTGTCCCACAGAGGAGAGCCAGCACCCCCTGGGCCATAAGAGGACAATTACGCATTCAAATGAAGGCGAGACGTGGGCCTCATCACAGATGTGGAAACGCTTTCCATTTCCTTCCTCAATCACAGCTTCCAGCGAGCTGGAACGGGAAGGGAGGACAGAGGACATCCCTCCCCTCGCACAACGGGCGCGTTTCATCATCACGTTAGTAGTTTTACATTACGGTCCCGTTATGTTCTATTTCGGCGGCATAATGCGAGGGGCTGATTTGATGAGTCCGTAATAGGGAAAATGAATACCGATGCAATGTAAAAATCGCTATTATAACACAAGGCTACTAACCTGACTCCCAAGACCCCCGGAAATTAGGCCTTTATGATCACAGGGGGAGAATCGGAAGGGCAACAGGCAAGGAGGGAACGAGATGCTACCACACGCGGGTTGGCGACACAGGGGGCCGCACTGACTGGGGACACCGTGCAGCCCCGTCCTTGTCAGCGGCTGCAGAGGTATTCCTTCCGTTGTTCACCCTGGCACGTGTTCCAAATACTCCTAACGGTAACGCAAGCCTCGTGCAAGTCTGGTGTGAACGCAAGGTTTTCTACACTAGACCTAGCCAGCAGATCAAGAAGCAATCCCGCAAGGTTTTCTGATTTGAAAACAAAAAAAGACATAAACGAGAGGGATGTTTCCGAAAGATTTTGGGAAGCACAAGATGCCTCCCCAGCTGGGTCCCACGGCAATGCTTTCAGGGGGCGTGGAAGGTGAACCTCCACTCGGGCTGGACAGCAGGGGCCGAGTGACAACACCCTTCACCGCCATCGCCTTCCGCTTTGTCACCTCCCTTTTAGCCTAGTCCCTGTGTCAACACGTCCTCATAATAACAGGGAGTGTTTATTGAGCGCCTTCTGTTGGCTGGGCATTTCGCATATCACATCCTATTAATTATCTAATGTATTCTTACAATCACCTTGTAAGGCAGAAACTAACACACTTCATAAAATCTAAGAAACCACTGGCTGTAAGAGACAATCCACCTGCATGTGGAAATATGAGAAAATATGTTTATTGTTATTGTTGCTGCAACCTCCATTGATTGCTAAGGACAGGTCAGAGAGGTTCAGGAACCTGTCCACACTCACACGGCAAGAATATCTAGACTCAAACCAAGAAAGATTTGATTCTGAGACCTTAACTTCTAAGTAAGTAGTCTGCAATTATTTTTATGACATGCCTCTAGCAAAGATGGTCATGTAAGTAGTAGTTAACACTTTTATATCACTTACCGTGGTGTCCAACAGTTCAAAACCCTTTCACCCGCCAAGTCATTCATTCCTCACAACAGGTGCCATCACTACACCAACTCGACTCGGGGCCTTGGTCAAGGACACAGGGCGATGCCGACAAGTGAGCTCCTGACCCCACACACAGTCTCTCTAAAAACGCCTCCAGTCTATGCAGGTTTATTAATTTACAAATTATATGCACAATACCCCCATTCTGATATTTCAAAAACGTATCAAAACATCATTTTAAAAGTATGATAGAAAATATAGAATAACCAGTTTCTTCTTCTCTAATCCTCAAACCAAATGGATGACGCTGGGGAAAATTACTGCCCTAAGCCACTAATCTAAACAGATTCCTTTGGCAACCCCCTCTTTTCTGGAAGGATCCATAAAAGACAAGCATGGCACCAACCATGCCTTCCCTCCTGGGGTGCCAGGGACTCTTCTCACCACTCTGCAACTGCTTGGAAGAAGGAAGCAACAGAAGAGGGAAGGAGGGGAGCACAGAGGCCTGCAATCTGAATACCCACCAAATAAATGGCCACACAGTCCCAGGAGGCTTATCAATGCAGGATTTTCTGGGAGTCAGAAACTGCCTTTTCCTGACATTTCCTTTCAGCTCTACAATCAGAGACACAGTTAAGCACTTCCGGAGTGCCCATCATTTGCCCACCTGTGTGTAGTACGAGGAGCACAAAAATGAAAGCTATGGATACTTAGAAACAAGATTCCAAAGTCAAAAAGAAAAGGGAAATCTAACATGGGTGGAAAAACACCCCTCGTCCATAGTTCGATTTTAATTCTCATTTCTAAAGTGTCCCCCTGTATATATTAGTCAGAAAGCCAGTTTCCAACAAAATAAGCAGCAATAAATTTTGTGCAAGTCAAACCTACAATATCTTCAAGGAAAGGAAATAACTTTCAGTCACATGTAAAAGTCTACTTTTAACAAAAAGACACAGATTGAGGAAATATTTCAAGAGCAAAGAAGGAAAATTACCAGTGGTTTTCCTTCTGCCAGGTCTCATGACAAGCAGTATGGTTTTTAAGACAATCTTTACAATTGAGATTCAACCAAATAAATCAATTACGTTGAACTCAAAAGGAAGAGTTCTAGGAAGAGTTCTGAAATAAGACTTCCTACAGAGCTAAGAGCAGAGGAAGTATTTTACAACCCCCCCAAACTGAGAGACTCACATAAGAATCCCATGATAGCCCAATGAAGACTGAACTTCATTCACTCAGTTTCTGGAAATTTCCAATTCAGTACTATTGCTTCTTGCATTAAGTAGAATATAACATTGGCTTACTGGTAACTTCATGCTAATACAAGTAATAATGACAACACATTTTCCCATGTTACTTTAAATCAGGAGTCGGCAAACTCTTTCTTAAGGAGCAGAGAGTAAATATTTTAGGCTGGTGGGCCAGATGGTCTCCGTTGCCAGCTCCTCAGCTCCATCTGCCGCCACCAAAAGCAACCATAGAAGGTCGTCAGTACATAAATGAATGAGTGTGGCTGTGTTCCAATAAAACTTTATTGACAAAAACTGGCCACTGACCCATGGACCACGGTGGATGATGACCCCTGATTTAAATGAATACCTGTATCTACTTTATTGTTTGGTGACCGATGTTTGTTGCAGTCTTCCCCCTTTAAAAAGTGTGTTTGTTTATTAAAGAAATTTCAGAAATTCAAAAATGCAGAATAAGGAAAGGGTCTTGAGCTACGGCACCAAATGGGGTTGGGTTCCACGACAGCTAGGGGGACCCTGGGCAAGGGACTACCATTTCTAGGTATCAGTTTTGTCACCTATAAAATGGAGATGATGACAGTCATTCATTGTGAGGCTCAGACCAGCGAATGGGCAGAAAGAAAGCACCCTACCACCCGCCCAGTCACACCTTCCTCCGCCTGACTGCAAAGGCACTACCAAAGTACCCAGCACAGTGGCGACACAGGTAGGTTCTCATGTCAAATGAATGAGCAAGTGAAAGGAATGAAAGAAGGAAAAAAGAAGGCCAGATTTTGCCTATTTCCCGGATCTTCCAAGGTTGTATTAAAAAAAAAAAAAAAAAAAAAAAAAAAGGCAATGAAAAATAACAGTATTTAAATTCTATTAATACATTTTCTCAACAAAATCCTATAGTTTGCTTTTCTCTAACTCCCAAACAACAAGAAGTTAAAAAGTACATAAAAGGAGCTGTTATGTTACATCACTTGATGCAAAGGCTGTGCTTCTGGGGACAAAACACATCTTGTCAATTAACCAACTCTTATGCGATGAAACAACAGTCCAAGAACAAATGCGTCAGATAATTACACACTGCTCCAAAGCCTGTTTTATTGTGGTTTTTAAGATCAAGCAGTCATACGCTGGTATTTGTTCTCCAACAGAATCACTACTTTCATAGTCCCTACCGCATGAGATGAGATATTTAATAATTACGAGGTCATGAAAATCCAGGGATTAAGGAGCATTTTTTCAGCAACGATGAAAATGAGGGCAACGTACAGCTGATGTTCTACTTGTGCAACAGTGATTGTGGCTGGGGCAGGGCGGAAGGGCCCAGAATAAAGCGGATCAGATCCGAAAATGACAAGAAATGGAAAATGTCTGTGCACATAGGGCCCCATACACACACACACACACGAGTTGAAGTGCCATCAGGTCTGCAATCTCTCCAGCTCAGGCGACATTTCAAAGCACAGGCGAGGTACAAAGGGTGGCAGAGACGTGGCTTGGGGTCTCTGATGAGGCAAAGGAGACTCTCACCGACCTACAGGGCTGGACCAGGAAAGGATCAAGCATGAGCGACAGAAAGGAGAGGCGTGGTACTTGCTCCAGGTCAATGGAGAGTCAACACGCAGGGGACAGTCATTGCTGGTGATGGGCTGAAAGGAGGGAAACTTCTAACAAAACCACCTAGTGAAGATTAGGTAGGAGAGCAAGTTGTGGGACAGAAAACGCCTGGCTAGGAGCCCCTAAATCTTCCTACCCTCCTTCGGTCATCTGTGCGGTTAGGATCTAATGGTTAGTTTATGTCACCAAGAGTCCTGATTTAATTAACCTCTCATTTGAATAGTCATCTGGCTAGTTTATTTCTTCAGAGGGATTACTTATTTGCCTGTTTCTTTGCTTATAAGAAACTCTGAAGGACAGGATCTCCAGAAGACCCAGGAAACACACGCATTGATCATTCGGAAGCATAGGAATAGTGGTAGATAATGCTGTAACATAACTATGTTGGGTTTCCATTCGGATGACTGGATTTTGCTACAAAAATCGCTGCTTTGGCGTCTGGAGAATGGTCTTGTGGATAAGCCCCAGGTCCTTTTCAAGAATTCAAAACAGTCTAAATTCCATTCAACGAGCTAATTATTCGATATCACAAGAATCAAGTATCTCTGGGAAAGTCTCAATTATTATCTAAACCTATTTGAAATCTCAATAATGGACTTTATTAACTTAGCCTTGAATTGAGACTCCTAGTCAAAATTACAATCATTGTAGAAGAGTCTCAACATTAACCTCTACGCCTGTTTCATCTACACCCAAGAAGCTTCCATGAACACTCTTCTTAGGTTAAAACCCGTGCACAAAGCGCCACTTGGCTGCGCAGCTAAGCTCATGCCTGAAACACAGAACGTTCACACTCCATTCCCCAAACCCAAAAGGTCTAAACACAGAAAGACAAGCGCAGGACAGATGAAAGGAGAGTTTTCTCCAAATGGCGGGGGGAAGACATGTCCAGGGTGAAGGAAGAAGAGAGGGCTACGTTAAGAATTCAGAACACATGCTCCTCACTGCCTTCATCTCAACGCAACCCACCAGGAATAACGTATCAGGCTGGGCTGCAGACAGATTAGGGACATTCTAAAAGGGCCGCAGTGCACAGCACCAGGGCTTTGTGGATTCCTGGCCCTTCTTGTAAAGTGGGGGTTTCTGGGCAGTGGTATAGCCAACCAGAGGGACATGGTGGCCAGTCCCATTCCACTGACGCTCACCGTTGCAAGCATACTGGTCAGGTTCATACAGTGGTCAGATGGCCCTGTCTGGGTAGCTCGGTTCATCAGTGTCAACCCAATACAGCGTTCAATCCCAGTCAGGGCACATAAAGAATCAACCAATGAATGCATAACTAAGGGGAACAACACATCAATGTTTCTCTCTCTCTTGCCCCTCCACTTCTCATCAATAAATTAAAAAAACAAAAACATAATCAGGACCCTCTCCAGGCTTGCAGGCAAGGTGCAGGTGGGAGAACTCTTATTTGTGGGGGGAGGTGGCTGCTGTGGCTGGGGAGACCTCCAACAATGATACCACTGATCATCATTTTAAAAATACAAAAAAGTGATTAACTCACATTAACATTTTCCTCCTTATAACTCAGCTTCTTCTTAGAATGTCCTTCTCAATTGACTTCATCTAGGAAGAGCTCCCATTTATAATGTAGTATTGTTTGTGTCAGTCTCCAAGGTTACCATGGCGGCTAAGGGGCTGCAGTGGCTGGAAACCTGGACTATGGTCACCCAGAGACTTGAATTCCGCACTGATTTCTCAAAGCTCGCACCAAAACCGCCATGGGCTTTCAACAGGCTGAGACCCCCACAGTTCATGTGTGGCACCGCTCATTTAACTGGGGTCCAGGCAACTGAGAAACATATTAAAAATGTTCAAAGTTCCAGAAGGAAGTTGATAGTTTCCCAAAAGATCAACTTTACTCAAAGAATGGGGTAAGAAAGGCAGGCATGAATTTCGCAGCATTATAAACATGGAGATACCATGTAAAGGAATGCAAACTGTGCATTTAAAAATAAAATAAGAGGTTGAAGGATCCAAGGCAAACGCTGTGACTTTGAAGATGCATCTTCTGCCTTATCTGTCACACAGAAGCTTCTGTGAGCGTTGGGGAAGGGGAACTGTTGGAGTCACTGAAGTCTTCATGTCAACTTTTATGCTTGTTTGCATGTACTTTACTAAGCAAATGAAGCCACAAACAAGGACAGAAATATTTAGGAAAATGTGTCAAAAAGTACTTTTAAGAAAAATGATATCAACTTAATTACTTCCATATTAATAGAGCAAAGGAATGCACGGTTAAGCCAAAATATTAGTTAGTCCAGAAGTCAGAAACTGAGAAATGTAATAAAGTAGATCACTTTCACAGTGTACCAAAAATCTTAATTCCATTCACTAGGGTGAGTACTAGTTTACATTACATGAAAATTGTGACTTCCAATCATATCAGGTGGTGCTCAGGAAGGAGTGGACGAAAATCAGGTGACTCGGCTGTCACCAGGAAGCTCTAGAGTTTGCATAACTATAACCATATGATAAATGAGACTTCAGTCTGTTACTGAACATGTTTAATATTTGATCAAAAATATTGAACACTTTTGACTAAGCACCGTGAACTAAGACGCTATATAGCAGAGCTCCCATCAGTTTAAGAAAGGCTTCCCTTTGATTTAATTAGAGAATTGATTAACCATACAGATAGCTGGAGACATGTGATGAAAGTTGAATTAGAAGCGATGCCCCGCACTGATGCATTGTGGGTGGGAGTAGAAACAGGTCCCAGTTCTGGCCAACAGTTCAGCATTGCCTAGTCAAGCACTTGCCTGACCCTAAACCACTCTGGCAGGCGACAGGGAGATACAGGCACAGGGTGTCTGCTCCCAAGAGCAAAATGGTGTAACAAGTGCCAATGCCCAGCACAGAAGTGATGCATCACACGATGGAATAGTCTAGAACAATGAAAGCCAAAGTACAGCCACATGCATCATCTCACACAACCATCTCCAAAACAGGATTGAGAGGGAAAGGCAGTTCAGAAAGGAAAATGTACAGTTTTATTCCATTTATTACAGACATCTGATATGTGCAAAACTGAACAACATGTTGCTGAGGGGTAACTAGCTGTATGGTAAAACTTTTTTAATATCTTATTCATTATTTTCAGAGAGAAGGGTGAGAAGGGAGGAAGAATGGAAGACAGGCATCAATGTTATGGTTGCCTTTCAACTGCCTCCACCTGGGGACCTGGATGAAGACCGAGCTTGCAACCTGGTTATGTGCCCTGGCTGGGAATTGAACCGGGGACCTTTGGGTTCACAGGCCGATGCCTTATCCATGGAGCCACACTAGCCAGAGTTTAAAACTATTTTAAAAAAAAATACAAGGGAATGATAAATATAAACTTCAGAGAAGTGACTACTTCTGGCAATGAGGATGGAGGAAGTTACAGGTGAGAAGGACATAACTTTGAATTAAGTTGGGTAACTAGGTGATTGCTTTATCACTAGTCTTCAAATGGACTTATCCATTACATTCTTGTCTATAAATTATATTTCATAACTTAAATTCACATGCACAGCTCTATATACATGGCCACTTGCATATGGAACAATTAAGAGATTTAAAATGCAATAAATGAGTAAATGAGGCCCAATTTCTGGGATACTAACACTCAAAAACAATTGTTCATGGTAAGTAATTTTTAAAAAAGCATTAGAGTAGTTCCAGAATTCCTGGCTGTTGCAATGTTCTTTCAACCCAGGATAACAAAGTTTAGGAAAAGTTCCACTCTGTTTATCTTTCTGCTAAGCAGCAAATATGAGCAAATGTTTACAGGAATTATTTCTATAGCTATGCCTGCAGCTAATGGTGTGGTAAAGCTATTTAGGAAACCTCATCATGGGGTTTGAATGCTTATCATTGCAATTTTATTACAGAGAACATCTAAAAGATTTTTTCTCAAGCTTAGGAAAAAGGGGGAAAAAGTACTATAATAAGATATCTTAGATTAATGGGTAAAAATACTCCTTTTCAGGAACATAATATAATTAGTTTCTATTCCAGTTGCACTGTTAACCTGTGACAACTCTACATGAACCTTTTAATTAGTATGTTATCTTTGGTGCAATTAATAACTTGTACCTCATGTTACAAGCAAATTAAGGTTTTCCCATGAAAACCAAATTCTTGAGTCTAGTTCTGAAAGTGTTTAGCCTACATGAAATTATAATATTCAAACCTCTTGCTCCCAAAACACATAAGCCATTTTTTCCCAAGCTAGATAGCTTTCCACTATCAACGTTCTTCCAAATATTTTACCTAAGACAGAGCAGCTCATATTAAATTCAATTTCACACTTGCCAATCACACCCACCCACTCACAATGGCTCCAGATAATGCAATGTGGCCTGTGTGTGTGTGTATGTGTGTGTGTGCGCGTACGCACACAGCATGCAGAATGCCTAAGTACGTACAAACACATTAACTGCTACATATTGGTTAAAACAGACTTTCAGCACACCGCCTTATTATATATTGAAAAGTGATTGACATGAGCAGTTCTACAATTATAATTAGTCTTTAAATTTGAATTGGTAAGTCCTAAGTTTAAGATCCTTAGCGCTGGTTCCCAAGCCTGTGCTATAATGGAGAATCATGGTATTTGTGAGATGAAATCCCTCAGGACCCCCAGCCCCATTCCTCCCGGAAACCAGGTATTTGCTGCTAGTAAGGATGAGGATAGAACTTACACATACAAAATCAACTGTCTTCCTTCAGTGCCTGAAAACCCAGCCTCTTCCCCTGTACCTGAAAAAATATCTGCCGAGGCCCTGGCTGGTGGCACAGTGGATAAGGCACTGGGCCTGTGAACCCAAAGGTCGCTGGTTCGATTCCCAGCCAGGGCACATAACCAGGTTGCAAGCCAGGTCTCCAGTCAGGTCCCCAGCTGGAGGGAGGTGAAAAGCAACCATACATGGATGTCTCTCTCCCTCTCTCTCCCTCTCCCCCTTCCCCTCTTTCTAAAAATAATAAAATTTATTTTAAAATCTGTTGCATTTCTCAGAGATATAAGCCTTGCTAAAAAAAGGGATGTCACTTACCAGATAAAATGCAACATTGTTTTTTACATCTTTCCTTCTCCTCTTCTGACAGCATGGATAATCTCAAAATGTTTGTGTCCAGCCCTGGACAGGAAGCTTAGTTTGCTGGAGCATCATCCCATACACTAAAAGGTAGGTTTGATTCCCACTTGATGTTTCCCTCTTTCTCTCTCTCCGTCCCGTCCTTCCTCTCTAAAAGCAGTAAATATATCCGTGGGTGAAGATTTTTAAAAAATTTATGTTCATAAACTGGTTGCAATAAAATGGTAGATGAGTCCATTCAATAAAAATAAAAATAAAATATTAAAGAAGAGAAAGGAAAGTAATTGTTAGGATGATGAGGGCCTTAAAAATTTATAGTAGGTATGTTGAGCAGAAATATATATAAAATTTTTATACTGGAAAATAAAAAATGGATTTAGCAATACTGGATTTAAATTGGAAATAGCTATCTGAACTCGTGGTCTTCACACAAAATTGTATTTTCAGCACTCTCCCTAAAATGACCTAGCGGGGGAGTCATCTCTTCCTTCCAGAGACACTCGAATGGACCAGCAGCCAAATTTTGGTCTCTCATCCTTTTCTCTACTGAAGCCATCAGAGGTCCCTGGAGAAGAGCCGACTCCACGTGTTGGGACAAAGGAACATCAAGAGGGACTGGAGCCTCTCATGGCTCTCAGGAAACAAAAGAGGCTTCAAGATTGTCTGCGGGTGCAGCTAGGACCAAGGGGAAACAAGGAATGCCCACAGGTCATGCTGTGACCATCCGGGCATCAAGAGGAGAATATGAATCATAATTCAGTACAGAAGTTCATCCTATAAAAAGCTCTAATTCAGGACACTAAAACAGCAAAGTTTATGGAAGGTATACCAAAGAGAGATATCTGTAATATAAGAGAACCACGAGTATAAGAAGGTAAATTTGAAAACGTGAAGTATTTGGATGTCCTTTTTCTCCTCTCATGCATGAGCTTCTTTATATAAGATTTGCATTTTTAAATTGTTATTGAATACGCTATTACAGTTGTCCTGATTTTTCCTTTTTTGCCCCTCCCTCCACCCAGCACCCCCCACTCCCTCAGGCAA
The DNA here is from genome assembly GCA_004026585.1 of Noctilio leporinus. Lineage (NCBI taxonomy): Eukaryota > Metazoa > Chordata > Mammalia > Chiroptera > Noctilionidae > Noctilio > Noctilio leporinus. The sequence goes on from PVIW01000535.1 coordinate 53,989, forward strand.
CCTGCCCACCATGGTTCATGTCCGTGGGTCATGGGATAAGTTCTTTGGCTACTACGTTTCTTATACTGTCCTACATACATAGCTATTGTGTAACTGCCTGCTTGTACTTTAATTCCCTCACACCCTCATCCATCCCCCACACCCCTCCCGTCTGGCAACCATCAAAATGCTCTCTGTAGCCATGATTCTGTCTCTGTTCTTCTTGTTTGCTTATTTTAAATTCAATTGTTGATAGACTTGAATTTTTTTGCCATTTTATTGTTCATAGTTTTGATCTTCTCCTTCTTAAATGAGTCCCTTTAACATTCCATATAATAATGATTTGGTGATGAGATAATAATGATTTGGCTCCTTTAGTTTTTCTCTTGTCTGATTAGAGCCATCTTGGCTGTAGTTCCCTGCTTTTTATGACTTGGAACATTTCTTGCCAATCCCTTTCGGCCTGCAAAGTTTGTTTTGGGAAATCAGCTGACAGTCTTATAGGAACTCCCCTGTAGGTAACTTCTTTTCCCTTGCTACTTCAAAAATTCTCTCTTTATCATTCGCCTCTGGCAACTTAATTATGATGTGTCTTGGCAGTGGGCCTCTTTGCATCCATCTTGTTTTAGATTGTGCTTCCTGGATTTGTACGTCTATTTCCTTCACCAAATCAGGGACATTTTCTTTCATTAATTTTTCAAATAATTTCCAATCTCTTGCCCTTTTTCTTCTCCTTCTGGAACCCCTCTGATGTGAGTGTTAGGCCTCCTGAAGTTGTCCCAGAGGCTGTTTATACTATCCTCATTTTTTTTGTATTTTTACTTCTTGTTGTTGTTCTGATTGGTTGTTTTTTGCTTCCTCATGTTCCGTATCATTGATTTTATTTTTGGCTTCATCCACTCTACTGTTGTTTCCTTGTAAGTTGTCTTTTATTTCAATTACGTATCCTTCATTTCTGACTGGATCCGTTTTTGCCATTGAGGTCCTCACTAAGTTCCTTGAGCATCTTCATAACCTGTGTTTTGAACGCTGCATCTGATACATTGCTTATCTCTATCCCATTTAGCTTTCTCTGGAGTTTTGATCTGTTCTTCCATTTGGATGATGTTTTTGTCTCCTCATTTTGGCAGCCTCCCTGTGTTTGTTTCTATGTATTACATAGAGCAGCTTTGACTGTTTCTTGGTAGTGCGGCTGAATGCAGCAGGTGTCCTGTAGGGTCCAGTGACACAGCCTCCCCTATCACCCAAGCTGGGTACTTGAGGTGCGCCCTTCGTGTGGACTGAGTACACCCATCTCTCATAGTTGAGCCTGTGGCTGATGGCAGGTCAATGGGAGGGATTTACCCAGGTCGGTCAGCTGTAGGGACTGGATGTGACCGTTGACCACCAGCCTTCCCCTGCCATAGAGGATCAGCTGTGCAAGGGCAGGGCTGTGGTGCTCCAATATGGCCTTAGCTGTCCCCCGAGGGCGCTGGCCCTGGCGTTTCCCGGGAGGTGCAGGCCAGTGTCGGCCCCACCTGTTTTGCCTGGGGCCACCCTGCCTGAGCAACACGCTCCCTGAGATGCTGCTACTGTGCTGGGCTTGGACAGGCCCAGGCGCAGCCAAGCTGTGAACCTAGGCGGCGGCTGCGAGTGCCCGCCTGGGGCCCACTGAGGACACTGCGGCCTGTTTGAGAGGATCTAGGACATGGTGAAACAGGAGCCAAGACCAGCCGTTCATGTGGAAGGGCAGCGGGGTGGGCCTGCATGTCGGGTGGGGCGGAGTCTCAGGGGTCTCCAAGGCAGCCCATCAAACAGTGCTGGCCAGGTTGCTGGAGCCTCAGATACGGCACCAGCTGGCCGGCTCTACCGCAGGAGGGTTTAGAGAAGGGACAGTGGCCTCTGCTCACCTTGGTGCCAGACGCGTCCGTTCCTCCCTGTGTGCCACCAGTGTCCTTCAAGCCCCACCCTGCTGCAGGGGCTCAGAGACAGTGAATCTGAGCAGTGAGTCCAGGTGGGGTGCTTTAAGAGGACCTGCTTGGGGCTCCAGAAGTTTCTTCCACCAACTCAATTTCCACTGGGTTTTGCAGCCAGAAGCTGTGGGGACTTCTCTTCCTGGGCCTGGAAGCCTGGGCTGGGGGGCCTGGCATGGGGCTGGGACTCCTTGTTCCTGAAACACCTCTTGCACATTTTTATCCACTGCACATGGGTGCAGGACCAGCCTGTTCTGTATTTGCGCCCCCACCAGTCTGGATGGATTTGGTTTCTTTAATTCTGCAGTTGTCAGACTTCCTTTCAACTTGATTTCTGATGGTTCTGAGTGGTGGTTGTTCTATATTTTAGTTATAATTTTGATGTGGTTGTAAGAAGAGTGCCCACACCACTATCTTGACTGCAAGTCCCAAGATCTGCATTTTTCACTGTGGCTATTTGTAGGAAAGAATGGACCCAGGAACTCTTTAAGTAACCAAAAAGTTCCAGAGCAGTAAGATCTAGTATTCCAAAAAACATGAACGGTCCAGCAACAGTTGGAACAGCGAGTCTTAAGTTCCAAAAAAAATTTGCAGGCTATCGGTCCATCCTCCAGTGACTTAAAAAAATTGAGTGTACTTGAAAAAATTCAGCGTAAAATTACATTTGACTTTACGATTTCAGAGAATACTTAAAACCAAAGAATACAGCTAACACCAAACATTTCAAAAATGTTCATGCCTTGATTATCCGCCCCCCAGAGTAAATGTGAGGACCAAATGGGAGAAGCTGACAGTCCTTGTAGTTCTTTGATTGTATTTGGTGATTCATCTTTAAGATAGTTTCGCCATAAAAATAATAAGACATTTTTTATTGCCATACCCCAGAAATCAGGGGACATTCTGGAAAAAAAGAAAACAGAAATATTGGCTCGAAGTGATTTTCTTTCAACTGAACTAAAGAGTCAAACATGTGCCTCAGAAATAGTTGTCCAAGTGCCAGGGAGGATTTTTTTTTTAAGAAAAACTACAAAGCTGATGGATTGTGCCCAACCCCCTCAAAATGATTCCAGCCCCAAAATGTTCTACAGTTCAGAATTTTACTCCTGGGATATTCCGACCATCATGAGCCTCTGTGTTGCTATGTAGCTGGAGCATAGTTACAAGTGCTACATCCCTTATGATGTTATGCCAGGTACTATTCCATGTGCTGAAGAAGCCGCTAGCAACAACGAAAGACCAAAGTCCCTGCCCCTGACAAGAGTGAGGACAGGCGAAGACAGATGACAATAAATAAAATTTTCAGGTGTAGAAAATAATATGAGATTATGTTACTTTAACTGGGCGGGAAGGATATTTTTGAGAGGAGGTGACATTTTAATCTGAGACATAACTGATGAGAAGGAGTTGGAGAAAGTGTTCCTTGCAGAAGGAAGACCAAGTGGCAAAGCCCTGAGTTAGAATGTGCCTTGTCATTTAAAAGGAAAAAAGGAAAGGAAGAAAGCTCTGATAGCTTAATCAATGTGACTGCCAGGGAGTAGAATGACAAGCCTGAACAGGAAGGAAGGAGAGAACAGGGTGTGAGCAAGATGAGCAAAAAGAATAAGTAATACCACCTACCATCCAGAAGTGTGTCAAGCTTCAGTTTGCAATTCCAAACACTATTTACGGTCCTAACATCACACTGCACACCACAGCCATGGATCCCAAGGGAAGAATGGTGAACAGGCACACACACAGCCACTGAGTCTTTGAGGGGCTTAAGTTAAAAGGGGGGGACACCAACATGAAAGTCTGAGCCAACCACAGACTTGCCCGAAGAGCAAGTAAAGAACACACACGGCACAAAAAGTGACTGGTTCTCCATTTCCACACGAGCACATCACCATCTTCCAGACAACAGAAAATACCACGTTACCTCTGTGTTCTAGGAACATTTTGTTGTGATAGCTGGAGGTGCACGATGCATTCATCACAAAGGTGACAAATAAGCATGTCTTTTTTGGAAATTCAATGTACAGAAATACCTAGGACCAGGCCCATACCTCCCAAACATTCACAGGCTAAAACTGCTGCACGGGGAAATGCATGACTGAAAATTACAGAAGTCTAATGAGACTGGGATTGAAAATACACTGAAAACTATTGCTCTGGTGGTTAAAATGGGAAAATATATGCAAAGCTCCGAGCGCAGCACCTAGGATCCTATAAGGGCTCAGGAAATGGGAGTTCTTTTCCAAAATAAAAGTGACATTCTCCTGTGTTGCTGCTATTCTTGTTCTAAAACTAACTCTCTACTGAGCAAAAGCAGAGTGACCTAGAATTGAGATGGAAGCCAATGGAAAATGGAAAAATCTAAAATGTATTATTTTTAAGATAGGGTGAATTTCACTAATTTTTCAAGCTTTAGTTGAATATTTATTTCTATTTTTTAAAATTATTAAATGTATTGGGGTGAGACAGTGGTTAACACAGTTACATAGGTGTCAGGTGTACAATCTATAACACACCATCTCTATAATGTATTGTGTGTTCACCACCCCAAGTCATGTCGCCTTCCATCACCATTTATCCCCCCTTGACCTTGATTAATTAATAATACTGGGTAGTACAGTGGAAAAGGCATCGGCCTGCGAACCCAGGGGTCACTGGTTGGACTCCCAGCTGGGGCACATTGGCTAGGTTACAAGCCAGGTCTCCAGCCGGGTCCGTGGATGGAGGCAGGTGAGGGGCGGCCATGTACTGATGCTTCTCTCCCTCTCTGCCTCTCTCCCTTCCTCTCTCTCTGGAAATAATAACATCTTTTTTTTTTTTTTTAATTAAAAAAAATAGGAGGAGGAAAAGAAATTTACACATAATTTTTCCAGATGATTTACATACATCAAACCTTGTAATGAACCTAAGGTAGGTATTACTATCTCCTTGTTTCCAAAGAAACCATAGCTCAGAGATACTAAATAATGTAAAGAAAGGCACAAAGTTAATAAATGGCAGTTACAGGAGTCAACTAGATGGTTATTGGGCTCCAAGTCCATGTTTTTTCCATGTTAACAAACTGCATCTCCTATGTACAAGTTTAACAAATTTGATATCATTGAGGCCTAAACAGATACCTTTTTAATTAAACATTGCTACATCTTCCATTGTGTTTCTGGGTGTCATCTCAGCCATAAATCAAGAGCCAACATTTGCAAACTTACCTCCACATGACTGGTTTTGAGCAAGAACCAACTGGTACTTACCCACTAAACTACTCATAGCATTTCCCACTCATCTTTCAAGCAGCCACGTAAAAACAAGGAAAATAGGTATTGTCTTCTCAATATGATAGTCACTATGAGATGAGAACAGTTTTAACAAGACAGCCAGAGAACAGACAGCTTGCAAAGACTACGGTAGGATGAGTGTACTGGAAGCAGACTGGCAGATTGAGAATCTAAGAGGCATTTCTTTGAGGTACAATTATCTTGGAAGAGGAGGCAAGCCCTAGAAAAAGAGGACAATCGTATAACTGGTTAAAAGAACTGACCTTAAAGAAAGAACCCAAGAGAATACAACCCATGAGAACAGTGCTTTGATTTGTCTTGTTTTGTCCCGTAGCAGATACTCAACAGATAACTGTTGAATGAACAGATGAAGCAAATGGAGAATTTAAAAGCATAGCTATTAAGACTTTACCGAAAAAAAAGAGAAGAAAGTATGTTGGAAGCAGCATGCCTGTGCCCCTGTCCTTGGTCCTGAATAACTATGTTTATCCAGTATGGTGGTTTCTTAATCCCAGTGGCTACCTATTTTTCTGTGAATTTTCATCCTTATGAAATAAAAAAGTCTGAGCTGCAAAACAAACTATTCTGTGACTTCTGTCCTGAGTTTGCATAGCTGACTGCATGTACTTTCTGCAGTTCTATCACGTGACACTTTATTTTTCCCTATTCCCTTGGGGAAGTTGGGCATTCATTACATGTTTCTCATCCTCCCCTGATGTTAAACTTTAGTTTAAAAATAACAGTCATTATCACTCAATTATTCAGTGATCAAGTGGAACCCCAGGTGCGAACAGAAGTTCTGACAACACTGAAAATGCCCCTGTTACTGCAAAGGATTTAAGAGCTTGGCATTTATGAAGAGCCTCATGTTACTCTATAAATTTGAGGGATGTAAAACAGAGAAGAGGCTGCTTTTTTCCTTTTGGGGGGTAAGGGGGGGTCTTTCCCTTGGTAGTAAGGACACCTGTAGCAAAAATGTTACTTAGCTTTCCTCTTCTTCACTATGTCAACTGGTATAGTCAACCTCTAGAATGTTTTTCTTTTAATGATCTTTATGATCAATATTCTGAACCAATAACTCTTAAAATAGAAACAGTACACTCACTTTGGATTTTTCCTTTCCCATTTATAATTCATGTGTGTGAATCTTAATATACACACCTATATACACATACATACAAATCAAATACATATATATATACTTGTTTTCCAAAAATCTCCAAGATTTATATATTTTATTTGATTTATTTTTAAAGATCCTATTATTTTTAGAGAGACAGGCAGGGTGGGAGTAAGTTGGGCACAAGGGAAGGTCTTGAGATGAAGGAAATGTTCTGTCTCATGGTGTGGTTGTCACAAGTGTACATTTTATCAAACAAAACTGGCAACTTTCATTACATGTAAATAACATTCAGTAAACCTAACCCCCCCACACACACACACTTGATTAGGATGGCACCTAAGAATTTCTATAGGTTGCCAGCCTAGAGCATCATGTACACACAAATATTACTTATGAACCAACCTGACACTCACAATGAATAGTGACTCTCTTATAAATCAACACTCACACATACATACTACGTGTTAAGAAATAACAAGCACAAAAATTAAGCTAGACATCCTAACACAGCTCTCCTCCCGCTGCCCTAACTAACCATCCCTTCCCAACACTCAGTGTCATTCAGGGTAGAAGTGAGATGTTTCCGGGAGTATCCTAACTCACTTTCTCTAGATGTCACCACCCAAAGACTCCCCCTTGGTGCCATCCCTCCAGTCTGGTCTCAACTCCAAGACTTTGACGAGGAGCCCACCTCCACCTACACCTCTGCTCCCACATGAGAGTGCAGAGAAAGAAATGCAAGGTCTAGACGGAGAACAAGGGAGGGGCAAAACAGGATGGCTTGTTGTGACAGAACCATCTCTTGCCACACCAATAGCTCCCTTGTCCCCAGTGTGCCCAGGCCAGCCCCGAGGAGTGTCTATAAATAGAGTCAAGACAAAAGCACTAATAATGACAAATGTCACATGGTAAATAGTTTATGAAGGATAAACCATTAGAACCACAGGAGCTCTGAAAGAACAAATAGGCGAGATGTAGCTCACCTATAAGTTCAGTCTTTAAAATCCTAACTCTCCCCCCATGATGCCATCACACCGAGAAAACTGATAAAACTGGGACTACTACAATCTTTTCCATCAGATTAAACACACCGAGACCACTGGAAAAAATACGTAAGGAAAACAAAGCAATATTTGAAAAATATAAACTATTACCAACATGAAACAGGTTCCCATTGAGTTCATCTGCAATCCCTCTCCCAACCCTCCAAGCAAAGGAGACACAAATTTCTGCTTCTCCCCAAAAATGTTTTTGCCAGCTGTGTGGTGCATGTGCTTTCCATTTTATTTAATCACAGGTAGGGCAAAGGGAAAAGCAAGTGCCTCTACGGTGGAATATGCTTTGACACAAGTGACATTTCTCATGTGCTGAAGTCCTAGCCCGCTTTTGGAATTGAAAACAACCCTCAAACCCTACTTTTCCCAATCTTGCTAAATATTTAGAGTCCAGAAGGATGCGGTTGGTTTGTTACTTTGTACAGTAACTCATCTTCAAATAATATTTCAGGCTAGTTGTGAAGAACTGCAGCTGATATCTTTTCCATATATACTTAACCTCCCACAGATTTATTTGAGTCTCAATAATTACTATTCTCTGGTAAAAGGCATATGCTATTACACTACACTGCACTCCCACAAGCTGTCCGTTCGGTGTATTTTAATAAATCTCTGCCAGAGCTGTATAAATTTGATCCTGTTTAAATTTAATAAGGATCAGAATATATCAAAGCACAAATACCCATGGGAGAAATAGATATTTTGCATAGTTATTGAATGGCCTATTCAGGGATACAATATGTAAGACCCAGACCATCAACCTGGAATTAAAAAGAGAGATTAATGTGTTTCAAAGCTGGCTACTTGTTAAATAACATATGAAATTAGTATTTAATAAAACATCTTCTCTCTGCTAATGGTGTCAGTCCTAACACAGCCCCAATATCAACATTCCCATACAGGATTCTAATATTTACAAGAATTGGCAGCAACCTCCTCCTTCAATATCTACATTTACTTTGATAAAATGTAATACTAGCAACACTATATGGACAGAAATGAAAAGTAGCTTATAGTAATTTACAGTTGGGGGCTTCATGTCCATCTGAAAAATAGAAATGAAAAAGAAAACAAAACAACAACTGCTTTACTTCACATCTTTCTCACAGACTTCAAGCATGAAGAACAAGGAACCACTTTCCCAAACATTCTAGCCCACGATGGGATGTTTCTGATTTGAATCAGGTTTCAATGATCATTAATATCCTGAGGTTGAGTAAGATTTCAATTTTTTTCCACCAAAACTTGAGTGTAAACACGAAGGACAATGACTGATGAGCCTGGGTTTAAAAGCCGGAAGAAAACACGGAAGGGTAACACGTCAATGATCCAGAAATCCATCCCCATGGCGAGGACGGACTTCGGGGAGAATTATTGTCAAGAAGATCAAAGAGAAAGAGTGTCCCTGGAGGTGAGTCCAACCAGCCTTGTCTAAGCACATATCCCAGGCAGGTGGATGGGCCAAACTATCTTGAGTTATCAACACACACCTGGGAGGCTACAAGCTGGTAAAAGCCCATGAAATCTTCATCCATTGGTGCATGTGGTAGTGAGACCTCCACCCCCTTCTTCGCAGCCACTTTCTTTACTTCAGGTGAGAGCTGAAATGCAACGTCCACCGGCCCGTTGAGGCCCATCCCTCCGTCCACCTTGACAGGTCAGTCTTATTACCCAACAGGTGGTCACCACACACTCCACACTCTCATCTCTGGGGTTGTGCCCATGGTGGGTGGGCCCCTCACTGCGTCCTCAGTGAGCATGGGGTCTTTCTTCTCCACCTCTTGCCTCTCCCGCCCCCCTGCTGGACTGCAGGTGGCGCAAGAAGCCGGCCCTCGCTCAGCAGCGTAAGAGAGGGATATGATCCGATAGTCGGACAAGCTGCCATTTTCCACACTGAGAAGGTGGGTTTACAAAAACTGGAGTAAAATGCAGAGGCCGCATGGCAGACAGGCGCAACTGTATAAGGTGCTGGTATATAAAGGCCAAATACAAAAAGCAGATCCATGAACTATAATCAGCCTATTTTTTAAATCCTGAAATCGTATTTTAACATCCCTTGTCAAACAGGCTCCTGGTGGAGTATCTTCCATTTTCCAGGAAAAAGAGGTTCATTTCTTATACTATAACTTTCCTAAAAAAGCTTTTCTCTTAAAAGACCAGGCTTAGCAGCAGGCCCAGCCTCGTATCTTACATAAAAGTTATAACAAACACAGAAGCAACCACAACCTACAGTAAAGCAAAGAAAGCAAAGGTGGGGGGACTTCCTGAGATGCTATCCATGTTCTGTTCATGTTAACAGACTCACACCCCAAATGACAGATCCTCACCCTAGTTCAACGATTTCTATAGCCACCCTGATGAAACATGTCCTTTATGGCCCACCACATTCCTTAGTCAGAATCCTGGGGCCAGATGTGTTTCATGGCTGAGATTTTTTTAAGATTCGGAAGTTATACAACGCATATTCCATCTCTTGCATAACACATCCAGTGATCTGGGGCAGCACCCCACCAGCAAATACGCAAACAGTTCTGCGGGGAAAGGTCTGAGTGTCACACAAAAAGAGGTACAGAGAAGGCTGGGACACCCTCACATTGAGTTCTGTTCAGGTTTTGCTGCCAATAGGTTGCCGCAAACTTGCTTTTTTAAACTTTTGTTTTCTAGAACCTTTAGAATTTGGGGGTTAAGGTACCGTAAACTTTTATCTTTTAATTCAGTCACTTGAATCAAAACAATTGTGCTCTTCATTAACAAAATGTTATCATAAGTGGAAAACCAACATTCCTTCACATAAATAGAATATAACCACCAAGAGACATTCAATGAGAGCAAAACAATTTAAGTCTAGCAAATGACTAGCCATAGAAGGGTTTGCACCTCAGTCCTGAATTCTCTCCCCTTCCTGCTCTCTTCTCCCTCCCCCTTTGCCTCCCCCTCTTTCAATCTCTCTGCAACAAAAGAAGAGATAAGCAAGCATTAGGTGCTAAACACATATTGGCACCAAACTGAGATCTTCCTCATTGATGTAATAAGAAGCAGTAAAAGGCAAAGAGAAATGAAATGCTCTCTCTGTGATTCAATACGGTTTAATGGCATATCTTTGTAGCTAAAAATTTAGTCACATCCCACTAGAAGTACAAGCCTCCCCACCACCACCTCTCATCCTACACCCCAGTGTCTATTCGTGTCCCTAGCCAGACCAAGTTTCTCTGCCAGACACTTGGAAATACAGGGGTCCAGTTAGTGCTTCATTTTACATAAAACCTATTTTATGCCTCCTAAATCAGTTCTGCATTTGTCTCCAGCAGCCAGGTGGATGGGAGTCGTCACCAGAGCGAGCAAGTCTGACACCAGAGATCAACTGTGTGCACACAGCCCCGCTGGGTGCAGGTACCTGGTGGCGCACAGACTGAGAATGTCCACACAGCATCGTTAGCATCACCTGGGAGTTTGTTAGAGCTGCAGATTCTGGTCCCCTCCCCCATCCGCCCAATAGAAACTTGGGGGTGGGGCCCAGCGATCTCAAGTTTAACAAGTCCTCCCTGGTGCTCAGTTAATCTGAGCGGCAGGCAGGTGAGGGACAGGCCTGGACCCAGCCTGTGGGATTCAAATCCCAGCGCCAACACCTGCCAGCCTGCGTGACCTTGAATGAGTTCTTTCATCTGGCCACGTCTCTCTGACGTCATCTGTAAATTAGACCCCTAGTAGTACTTACCTTACACAGTTGCTGAGGATTAAATTTATTAATACCTATCAAGTGCTTAGGTTGTTCTTGGCAATAGTCCACAAATATTAACATTATCCCAAGTAAGCCTCATAAAACCTTTACCTACGGCTAGCAATGATATTTCTTCCCTGCAAACAATAAAGAACTTTAATAACTACGTCCTTCATTTAGGACTTAAAATTAAGGTTCACAGGCCTTGTCTCCTTACATGCTGAAAGCTCAGGCCTACTTCAACAAAGGAGCCAAGTGACAGCCCACAGGCCGGACACAGTCCTTAGACAATGGCAAGTCAGTTACCAGCACAGAATCAACACGCCTGGTTCCCCCTGAAAGTTCTGGAGCTTGACAACACTGGTTTATCAACCTCCAGGAGCTACAACTGGCCAGCGTGGAGCTGCAGCCACCCTTTAGATGGGCCGAAGTTCCGTTGACCATGGCCTTGGCAGGCCGGGGCAGCACCGCATCTCCTTCCGGTGTCCAGGAGCATGGGTTTGTGAGCTCTGCCCTCCTGCAAACTCCAAGAGCATGAGGTATGTTTCTGTGCAGAGGATGCCCAACCACTACGTTCACCAACAGAGGGGGTTCCCAGAACACAAGTCTATGTTAACACTGGGAGGGGCCGGGAAACCAGGGATGAGTTGGTCAGGCTGTCCCTGCAAATGGCTCCCAGATCTACGTTCTAGGTGTGTCTCCTGGTATTGTTCCCCATCCCCAGCTACGATAAGGAAGATTTCCCCTGGAAGTCCCACTCTTGTCTCAAAAAACCACGTTCTGCAAATACTCTTTGAATTGGCTGGCAAAGTTCTAGGCATAAGGGATAAGACAATGAAGAAAGGAGACAAAAATCACTGTCCTCACCAGGTATGTTGTAGCATGGCAGAGGCGGGCCATTACTAAAATACATGTAAAGTCTGTCTGAAGATGGGGGACTGGAGGGTAAGGAAGCAGGGAAAGGGGTGAAGACTATAGGGAATGGGAAAGGGTGCAGCTTTGGATAGGGTGGTCATAAAATACCTTCCTGAGAAAATGACACAGTGGAGGAAAGACCTTTAGGAAATGAGGAAGTGACACGTGAAAATACCTGAAGAAAAAGTCTGGGGCAGAGAGGTAAACCTAAACCTAAGGGCTGTGCTGGGGGTGCGACACAGACCGGTGTGTGGCCAGAGCCGGGCCTAGGAGCTCAGTGAGGCCAAGGTGGTCATGGCGGGAACCCAGGCGGGGCTGTGCCGGACCTCACAGGGACTTATGACTTGTCCTGTAAATGCAGCAGAGCCACCGCAGGGCAGAGCAGCAATGAAACTAACAGGACCTAGCTCAATTATTTCTCTAAAAACAGTCATCAACATATAGCTGTTTTTTTCTTCACATCCAAGTCAGTTCAGGAAACTAGATTCCACTCCTACAGTTCTAGCTTCCTTCCCTTTAAGGACAAGAACCACTTTTAATGTCCTTCAGTTCTTCGGCAACCAAGATTGATGAAGACTCAAACAGTGAAAAGAAAGACTTACCTCAGTTCTTCTACTGGGATTTATGTACTAGGGGCTAATATGCTATTTCACTGGAATTATTTGTGTTTACAAAGACATTCTGATGAACAATACTTTTTTTTTCCAGTTCATGAAATTGTTGACATCTAAGAACCCTGAATTCTTATTTTGAAGTCCATGGTGCCACTTTTATTCTGCCTGTATTTTAATATAGCATCAATATTTAACTACTCATTAAATGAAGTGTGACTTTTATAGTAAAAATGTCAGTCTTTGCAGTTCATTAAATTCATTTAAAGCATAGCTGCTTGATATATATATTTTTTAACCTGGAAGAATAAAAGGACTAGGAATTGAAGGCATAAACTTTAAATTTAAGCACATGTTCTCTTCAAGATTAACATTCAGGACCTGTAACATTATTCATAAGAGTGTGGGACTATTTGCATGTTCCTGCATTTCACTTAGTGGCTGTCATCTTTATAGAGTACAGAGCTGTTTATCACAGTTGGTTATGACCAGTGGAATGTCACAGCGGACATTAAGATGTCATAAGCTATTATGAATCTCCAGAATTCTGCGTGTAATATTAAAAAAACATTATCTTGAACTACGGCATCAGGAAAAATAAACCCTGAAAGATGTGAAATTTAATAACTCGCTGAATCCAACAGGGCCTAAAAGTGGTCTGTTTCAGTTTTCAAAAATAATTCTGATGAGACATTGGATTGCCTGAAAGAAAAGGATATATTAAAGATGGAATTTGAGGAATGAATTCAAATGAATTTTTTAGATGTTTGCAAGTCTTTCTTCCTAAAATTACCATGCTTTACATGGAGGAGCAGTAAATGCAAATACTTTCAAATCCCCCCAGGGACGTGCACATGATTACCAAGTCTTTTAATGAGATTTCAGAAGAAATCCACTGAACGAGCCTCAAAGCCCAAGAGCGCTGCCTGGCCCTTCCAGGGACAAGAACACGGACACGCCTCCTCTCCCACAGCCCTCACACCATCACTGCCACTTTCAAAACAGAAATCTAAGCGCAACCCTGGGTGCTGACTGAGCTTTAAGTGCCTGAGAAACTGAAGAGCCGATGAAGTATTTCCCAGAGAAGATACAACTAAAGGGGTTCTTCATCACCAAGCCCTTATGATGATATGAAACGCTGAAGAGACTTATAAAAGACCAAAACTATGAACACCAAAATAAATTCATAACCATCGACAATTGAATCTAAAAAACAAACTACACAAACGACTAGAACAGGAACGGAACCGTAGAGATGTAGACCCTTTGGAGGCGCATCAGCTGGGAGGGGAAGGGGGAGATATGGAGTAAAGGTGCTGGGATTAAGAAGCATAATTGGAGGGTACAAAATAGACAGGGGGGGTGTTAAAAATAGCATAGGAAATGGAGAAGCCAGGGAACTTTTATGCACGACCCATGGACATGAACCAAGGGGTGGGGGATTTCTGGAGGGAAGGGGTACTGCGTGGAGAGGGGCAAAAGAAGAAATACTGGGACAACAGTAATCAACAAAATATATTAAATTTGTAAAAAGATAAAGCCCCAACCCTGACCGGTAACAGGCCAGAGGTTTCACAATCCAGCCTCCGCTTTCCTACCCGGATCCCCCACTCTGAGAACCCTGTTTTCTGCCTTTCTATGGCACCCCACCCCAAAATTCTTCTATTATAGTAACATTTTCCAAACAAGCTTCTTTAGTGGGAGAGATAATTATTATTTTTTTTAATTTTAGTATGTTTTATTCTGGTTTCAAAAATCGAAAAAGCAGGACATTTGTGGGGAAAGGTTTGGAAGTTGTTTTGATTTAAAAAAAAAAAAAGAAAGTGAAATTGCAGAACTGACAGTTCCATGCTTTGTAAATGCTAATTGCCCGACACCCAATCAGATACAGTAAATAAAATCATTTGAGAATCTCACCAATGAATGAAAAGGTGGATGATTTGGGGAGGGGCACTATCCACGTATTGATAATCATGAAATGATCTACTTGAATAAGTGGGTGTAGTTGTCATCTTTTTCTTCTGTCCTCTTCCCTGATGCCCTCCTACTGGAAAAGGAATGGAAATGTCTCACGTCCAGAGCACCTACCTAAATGGCTAAGACAATAATAGAGCAGATGAAAAATAAAATAATAAATTAAATTCTACTTCAGGCATCTGGTCCCTTGCTGGGAAGTGTGCATCCTGCCACCAGTAACTTTACCAGCACCTAGCAGGGCAAGCATGAGTTTCAAATTAGTGGCTACTGTCAAGCACTTACGAATTTATCTCACTGCTTCTGTGCGATCAGAGACAGTGGGGACATGAAGGACAAAGGTAGTGACTGAAGGAGGGTCATTTCTCATCTCCGCTGCTCTCCAACCTTGGGAGGTCTACTGGAGTCCCACGGACAGTGACCCACACATGTGCGCACCCACCTCCAAAACCCAAAGGAAACTGAAAAACCATGACACAGCCCATGGAAAGATACCCTCCATTGCATGAGCCTTCTTGAAATAGTAAAACCACTGGTCTGCTTATTTGCTCTCACTTAGATCTTCCAGAATCGGCTCTACTGGAACTGACCCTGTTGCCCAAAGGAGCAACTTTTTACAAGAATGTCCCGCTGCCTCTAAGACCTTCTCCATGGTTCCCATCAGCTTACAACGTCTCCTGCTTTTCTAAGTTTGCTGTTCCTCAAGTTTAATTACCCCAGAGCAATCCGGTCATCAGCAATCAACTCAGAGAGTATGGGACGTTTTCCCTCCTCAAATCTATTCATTGCAAGTCCACCGAGCCCAGAATCTCCGGGGGAAGATTCAATAGTCAGGGGGAGAAACTCAAAGAGAACGGAGGAGCCAGGGCGGAGATTACCAGGCCAGGGGATGAGGGCTCACTGAATTCCACATTCTTAAGCAGACTTACATACATAATGAATTGGTCAATTCTGCCCAATGTTTCTGAAAGAGATTACCCTTCCTACAAGCCCCGCGAGTGTCCGGGATGCTGGCGAGTGTCCGGGATGCTGGCTCGGATGGATTCCCGCACAAAATAAGTGTTAATCACTTTATCTCCCCCAATCTTCTCTGTAAAGAGCAACGTTTCATTTCCATAAAGCCTTGAAATCGCAGGCTGGTCGTGGCTGGGGGGTGGGAGGCTGGTCAGAGGGTGCGGACAATGAAGTCCCTGAAAAAGGGGATTTCCTCACAATAAAACCCTGATCAGAGCCAGAGGGGCGAGGCTGTTGTGTTGTGTGTAGCCTTGTCCCCTTCCCTTTGGGAATTCCAGGCCTGGCCGAGTGCTGGGGACACCGTGTCAAGTGGTTTGGGAAAGAGCAACCAGGTAGGCTCTACAGTCACGGCGCAGGAAACACTGGAGCAGCAGAACACATTTTCTTGGAATTTGTTCTTTTAAACAGGCTGTTGCAGGTTTCCTTATGTAGTCTGTCAATTGTTCAAAAAAACAACCCCAAAAACATGGCTGTACACAGTGGCCATTCCATCAACAGTGGAGGACTGAGTGAATGAAGACTTCTGAGCTTGGAGTTCACGTGACCCAAAACTTAAAAAAAAAGAAACAAACAAAAAAACTAGCAGATATACTGAGAACAACCAAAAACATAATCAACTTGACCATGCCCCGCAAATTAAGAAATGGACCAACACGTAGAAATCCCTGACATGCAGGTACTCTCCAGTCTGCTACCAAGTCCTTGCCTGGCACCAGCCATCGGTGGTGTTTTAACACTTCATCCCACAAAGCTTTGCGACTGAGTGCAGGCACCGAGGGACCCAGTGGGCCCAACTGAGCCAATTCCCCAGTTCATGCACAATTATTCCCACTAATGAACACACAGACCTTTTCTTGCCAGCCCACAAAAACCACACAGCTTTGTACATTCTAAAGATAGTTTTCCTAACCCCGAGAGACTGCTAAACAGAGAGAAGAAACAAGAGCTGGCAGGTGACATAGGACAGGTGACTCTTCCAGTTGGCCCAGTCCCTCTACTCAGGATGGACACCGCCTTCTTCGCCACTCAGCGGTGAAGGCCCCTCTGAGCTCCGTAGGGCCCTGGAGAAATAAATGCCCTATATTTAGATAGATGCCCTTTGTAACAAAGGAGTAACTCATCGCAGTTAGCACTTTGTAAATGACAAAACTAGCAAGTTTCCCAAGATGTTCCTCCGTCTCACTCGCTCGGGACCAGGGAGAATTTGCCCCCAGGGATGGGTTGGCAACATATCTAGAGGCATTACTGGTTGTCAGACGGGGGAGCCGGGGCCTTTCGGGGGAAGAAGCCTGGGATGCTACTGAACACAGGAAGAGAGGATCCATCTATGATGCCCAAGGTGTCATGTCCTCCTAATAGTTCTGCTAAACTACCAGGAAATTTGGAGGCGAGATTCTTCCCCCGTAGGGTAAGTTCAGCAATAACCCACAGGTTAAGAAATGTACCTGAGCTTAGTGTCAACATATCTCACAATAGCAATAGCCAGCATGAATGAAGGGCTTAGTTCGGACCGAGTTATAGTCGATATTCACAACAACCCTATTTTTATTTTCTACGTGGTGAGCTTACGCGTTGTACACGCTAATTCTATGTTGCGGCTGCGTTTGTAAGTGCCTAGAATGTAATGCTGTAGAGCTAAACTTGACCTGTCTGCCCTCCCACCCTGCCAGCCTGCTGGAGAGGGCAGTCACTGAAGCCGTTCGGCCTCCTGGGTCGAACCCACAGGCACCCGAGCTGCAATGAGTCAAACAGCTTTCCAAAGTTACCAAAATAACATTCTTGTGCTTTTCAGGAAGCTGGTAGAACACAACAGTGGCCTGCCCCCCAGCAGGACAATGGTAAAGGTCATCGGCATTGCCATGAGTCACTTTAAGGCCGTCTAAGAAGATGGGTGGTGTCCCAGGCAGTTAACTGCTTCTCTTCATTTGGGCTGGGCTCCTGCGGGTACCGGGCAGGCTTTCCCGAGCTCACAGGACAAAGTCCTGGGGTGAGCGCAGAAGCTATTCCCAACTGTGGGTCGGTGGGATACACGTGGACCACGCCACACTGGACCCCCAAGGCCCTGTTAATCTGATCATGGCATGATGTAAACTTCTAGGAACTCGTAGTTTTGAATAATTGAAGAGTTCAAACATTAGTTTAAAAAGCAGGGAGCGCAGCAATGTCCCTATTTGAAATGTTTCAGTAGATTCCATAACTCCAGGTGGAAATAGCTTATAAGTAACAAACTCTAGTTAGTGCTTTAAATTGAGAACTGCATTCATCCATATAAAGAAGGCCAACAGGGAGAGAAGTCTGAGTTGGTGTTTTAGTTTCACACTTGACACAAAACACACACTTACAGTGTGGAAATTCCTCTTGTAGAAAGACATGCAAAGTATCCCGGACACTCTACAAACATAGTCATTGCACTTAAAAGTACTTTTAGTATTCATTTATTACCTGCTTTTCTCCACAAAATTGAGGGGGGGGGGCTCCTGAAAATAAATTTGATTTTAAAAAGAGAGGTAACACAAGAATCAAAGCAAAAAGAAAAAAAAAATTGAATTAAGAATATACCAAAACCAACATGACCAGCACATAGGAATTTATATCCTCTCATCTTGGCCTTTTACCAAATGGGTTTCTTTATTTTATTTTTCAATTATAGTTCACATTCAATAAGATTCTGTATTAGTTTCAGGTGTATGGCATCGTGCTTGGACAATCACACACTTTCCAAAGCACCACACACAGTTATTACAATATTATTGACTATATTCCCTAGGCTGTACTTCATTGACCTAATGGAATAAAATGGGCCAAGTAATCAAAATTAATTTTTTGCACCTGGAAATGATGAAGGCACTGAGATAAATGGTGAAAATGGGAGGAGGGA
Source organism: Noctilio leporinus (assembly GCA_004026585.1). Taxonomy (NCBI): domain Eukaryota; kingdom Metazoa; phylum Chordata; class Mammalia; order Chiroptera; family Noctilionidae; genus Noctilio; species Noctilio leporinus. The sequence continues at coordinate 72,471 of PVIW01000535.1, forward strand.
CTTTGGCAGCAAAAGCAACACCTGTCGAATGTGGCTTCTGCTGGGCTTGAATGGAGGGCAGTCAGGTGGGGACATCCTGCCAAGAGGTGCTTTACAGGGGACAAGAAACTCGGATCAAGGTGGAGATGACCATGTGAGGCCTTGGGGTAGATCACAAAAATGGTCACAATTTTTTATCACACCCTGTCATCCATGCCCCTCTATAAGGTCATTTCTGCAGCCCCTCCCTTCAATAAAGAGAATCTATTTCCTCTTGCCTTGAATCTGGGCTGGCCTTGCAACTGGCTCCGGGCAGCAAAATGTGGTAGAAGGGACAGTGTGACCTTTCTTAGGTCTTGAACGAGGGGACCCAGCTGACAGTCAGCCAGGCCCAGAGCCAAGCCCCTTGGCAGCCTGCAGTGGACCAACATACAAGGGAACACGGAGCTGGGCCTGCATTGCTGGCTTGCAGAATCATAAGCCACAAAGTTGAATTTGTTACACAGCAACAGATAACTGTTACAAACAATACCAGAGTGGGAGCAGCTGAAAGCAGAAAACAAGATCCACATAAAGTGGAAATAGGCAAGACTAAGAACCAAGCTTTGGGAGAATATTCCCAGTGGCTGGGGAGAAGAGGTAAGAGCAACGAAGCATCCAAATGCAAATTAGGGAAGCAGGGACAGGGAGAGGCAGAGCTGGAAGATGAGAGACACAGTTGAAGGAGTCATCAGAAAGGGGTCCGAGCCCTGGCTGGTAGCACAGTGAGTAAGGCGCCAACCTGCAAACCCAAAGGTCGCTGGTTCAATTCCCCAGCCAGGGCACATAACCAGGTTGCAAACCAGGTCTCCAGTCCGGTCTGTGGCTGGAGGCAGGTGAAACACAACCATACACAGATGTCTCTCTTTCTCTGTCTCTCTCCCTTCCCCTCTTTCTAAAAATAATGAAATAAAATCTTTAAAAAAGAAGAAAGAAAAGGAAAAAGAAAGGGATCCGTAAGCCCAGGGCCCGAGGCTGGATCGGGCCTGAAGCAGTCCTTCCGTGTTCCGGAATAAGCGAAGTCTCTCTCCTGACCCAGCAGGAACCCGACAAGGGACAGAACCAGAGCACAAGGAGGCAAGGAGGGGGGTCCCAAGTGGACAAGAGGAGGAACCCCAGGGAAAGATTTCCGTGTGAGAAGCTGCTCAGAGACATGTTAGAGAGGGTCCGTGGAGTCAGGCCAAAGTGCACAAGCTTCGCGGTTCTTCTCCTTCAACTCAACACCTGTAAGGGTAGCTGGGACGCAACGCAGCCGCTGCACCTGGGACGACGTCAGTAGTGCCACTCCTCAGGCCCACCTGGACTGCTGGCCTGCCCCATCGACAGACCCCCGGCCGGCCTGCTCTAGGAGACTGGGAAATCATTCAGCTTTGAATCCCTTTCCCGCCCCCAGATAAAATCAGACCAAAGTGTGTTTGGTGCTAAGGCATCTTCGAATCTGTCCCAACACTTGCACAGAGGACGGCATGGGTCAGCAAAGGTCCCCTGCGAGCGTCCCATAACACTGTTTACCCCCTGGGGTTTATTTTTAGGATTTTTCTCTATGTAGGAAAAGTAACAGAATTCTCCACGTGCCCTAATCTAATTTCACAGTAATTTATTTAAGGGGGAAAAGCGAGTCAAACAAAAATGGGAAGGCTACCACAATGTGGGTTGAGTAAGAAGACAATGGGACAGGGAGGTGGCACTCAACCAACTGAGGCTGGAAATTCTGGGCGCATTCAAAGGAGAAAGGAACCAAGCCAGAAAGCTGGGTGTGGGCCACAGAACTCAGAATAGTCAACTATCGGAAAGGATAAGCAACTGTTGGAAGGACAGATCCCCAAGGACGGAAAGGCGCTCTCTCCCTGGGTCCGAAGAGAGAACCAGATGTAAGGAAGGTGAGGACCACAAATGAGTGAGTCACGCCAGATATCACCATTCCTCCTGAGGTGAGAGAGGAAGGTTCTTTTCTAAGGATGAGGGAGGCTGAGGGTCAGGCTGGTTTGACCGTGGTGTGTGGTGACCACAAGAGAATAAAGAGACAAATAAAAGATTTAATTTGTCGTAAGGAAAAGGGAGACAGTGTTCACTTTTCCTAACATTGAGAACCAAAACTGACCCAAAGCATTCTAAACTCATAACTAAAGCAAGGGGTACCGAGGAGGCCGCGGGCCAGGGGACAGCCGACGTGGCTTTGTTGTCAAAACTGCAGGAAGCCGTGAGGTGGACAACAGGGACCCGAGGGTTAAATGACGGGAAAGGACGATGAAAAACTGCCGATTTCTGGGGATGAAGACCCGGCAGATGTAGGGAAATGAGGAGCAAGAGGTAAGCTGGGTTTGATCAACAGGAAAAAGCATCCATTTAAGTTTATTTTTTAAAACCTAATCTGGAAAATGTTGACAAGTGCTCAAAACTTTATTACCAACATTCAAGACCTGGGTAATGATAGCATAAACATCCAAGAGGTAATTCTGCAAAGAAGAGAAATTTGGGCCTCAAATATAGGTATAATCAATTAAAATTAGAACAGGTTTTATAGTTCCTACGAAGAACGTAAACCATTGGGTATTTTGAGCATGCCCTGAATAAAACCCCCAAACTAAAGGTCCCTCCAAGGAGATCATGAAAATGAAGTTCATCAAAATACAATACTAGTTTATGCACAAAACCTACAGGTACCCAAGAAGGTTTCTTGGACCTCACCCATCACTCACTCCCACGCACCTGCTGGAAACTACTTGCTGGGCCCATGGCCAGCCAGCCACAAGAAAAACACACCAATGTCACATGGCATCTTCTGGAAACCTCCCTTTCCCCTTGACATTTCCTCCTCCTTCCTGATTGGACCGTGGGCAATGACTGGTGCTCGACCTTGACCCATGAGAGCAAGGGCCACATGACAGTTGGAGGGAGCTTGGCTCTCAGATGTCTACAAAGTCATCATACCAGCCCTGAACTACTTCTGCACTTCATCAGGAACAGGAGACGAACGTGAGCCTTGATCAAGGCACTGCCACTGAAGTTTTCTTTTTCTATTTCTAGTGGGTGAATGCTAACTAACACGCTCTTCTTTGCCTGTATTGGAGTCTCCCTGGCCTTGACCCTTTCTTTCTTCGCCAGCCTGAACATTTGCATTAAGAACAGTCACTTTAAGCCTTGGCTGGTGGCTCTGTAGATTGGCACGGGCCTGCAAACCCAAGTGTCGCTGCTTCGATTCCCAGCCGGGACACGTACCCAGGTTGCAAGTCAGGTCTCCAGTCAGGTCCCCAGCTGACTGGCAAGTGAAAGGCAACCATACATTGATGTTCCTCTCCCTCTCTGCCTCTCTCCCTTCCCCTCTCTCTAAAAAATAATGAATAAAAGAACAATCACTTCAATCACCTCCTTCACTTGTTTCCCTCCACCTCTGTTCTCACCTTATCCCCTTCCCAGGCAAGATACACCATCCACTGCTCCATTCTTGCCACCCATGGACACATGAAATACTGAGAGAGGAAACTGAAAATAAAACTTCAGCTTAAAAACTTCAAACAGGGATCATTACAGCTGTAGGCTGGCTCCTTCACAATGGGACAAGTGGCTCTGCAATTCTGCGTTCCCCTCTCCTGGTGGTGTCTGGCCCGCAGGAGGCCCAGCATGTTTATTCAAAGATTAAGCAACAACTACATCTTCTCAACAGTAGTTTCATTCAAGTCTAGTTCACTCCTTATCACGTTTTCTTTTAGGTGCCAAGCACCGTGCCATATGCTACGTATACACTGATTAGCAAAACTCTCAACCTCAAGGAATACGAGTGGAAAGTCAGACACAGGACACGTATGACCGAATGAGCAAACAACATTCTAACAGGCCCGTGCTGTACGTAAAGTAAGGAGGATGGGGAGCTGGTGACTGGAGGGACAGGGGAAAGGATGTCCGACATACTTAGAGATTATTGCGCAATCAGGCCATATTTGAAGGCTTCGATATGAGGACTGAGAAAAAGGTCTTCTGAGAAGGGGACCCACACACGGGGAACAGCAAGTGCAAAAGGCCGGGGTGAAGGCTGGGGGATGAGGTGCCAATGCAGGTGGAAGACAGCGGTGCTGAGGGGGGAGGCAGGAGTAGGCAGTGGCAGGTCCTGGGTTTGTGGATCAATGTCCACAGCCATTCTATTCTATCCTCGCTGTCATCTCTCTCTTCCCCGCTCCCCACTTCCTTTCCCACCCTCTCCCCATGTTCTCTTTCTTCCCAGTCATCTCGAAGTGGGGTTGGCAGGCTGACTCCCCTAACCTATAGCCTTCACTCCAAGACCCACGGCCACCCTACCCATTATGCCGTGGCTCTGTCTTGGTCCCGCTGATCCCTCCCTCCAACGCTCTCGGGTCCTGTCTTGCAAACATCTTCTCATTAGCTAACCACCCCCTGTTCAAACTGACAGCATCTAGGTACACACCGACGCCTGCACACGCAAATGTGCCCCTCACACACCACCTACTCCATAGTATCTGCCAAATGAAACCCCAGGTCTTTCCCCAGACATTCCGGGGCCTCCACAATGCAGTCTCAACACCCACACCGTCCACCACACAGTCCCATGTAAACTCCTTGTCCACCCCAAACCTGACAGCCTCTGTGACCTTTTACCAGGTCACACCATCCCTTGAGGACCTTCTCCCTCATCCAATCTGCTCCTGGAGCACATTCACCAGCATCGATCCATGGCTTCAGCTTAGAGTGCCTCCCATATGTACATCTATTCACACACACACGCACACGCACGCACATTCCATGGCCTTACACATACACATCCTCTCCCCTAACAAACTAGTGGATTCTTGAAGGCAGCCCACATTTACCTCGGCCCTGAGTAAGTGCATTCTCAGTAGGTACTTAATAATAGTCATGAAATCTGCATTCAGTGGGCCCAGGCCCCTCCTGGTCCCCAAAAGCAGATGCAGCAGCACAACTCGAACTGCCAGAAAACTTGAAAACCATCCAGCTGTACTTCATTCCGCAGTGGAAACGGATGTTTTTCGCATTCATGACATATGAAGGAGGAGCACCACAGGTCTACAAGGTATGCTTTTGAAGGGCTTGATATTTCTGGATCTAACCCATGCTTTTTCCCAAGAAAATCAACTTCCAACCAATTACACATATTTCATAAAAGTTTTCAGTGCCACCAACATTTGGGATTTCTACTTCCTCTCTGTAGATTTTTAAAAGGAAGTTTGTGGAATAATCGAAACATTTCAGCTACAGACCTGGCTGGAGGCCTGGCTTGCAACCTGGTTATGTGCCCTGGCTGGGAATCGAACCAGCGACCTTTGGGTTCACAGGCCAGCGCCTTATCCACTGTGCCACCACCCAGGGCTCCATCACCATATTTAATATAATTCTACATAAACAATTTAGTCAATGTAGAAAAGGCCATATTAAACTTGCAACATTTGGAATAGAAAGGCCCAGCTTGAAATCTTATCTCCTCCAAAAGAATGAATTTATATCATTTAAATGCGTATTTAGAGGGAAGTCCAAATACTTCGTGATACTGGCCAATTTGTTGAACTCATGGATTATCAAGACATGCAAATTACTCTTTTCTAAACAAAGTGAAACCAAGATGAGCCATTGTCCAAGGGCTGGTGTGTTTCACACAAGCGTGGAATGTATTTAAGAGAACGAGGGCTCCCTAAGGAAGGGATTATGGGCACAAACCTAGGAAACAAAGAAATAAAATGATCCACTACGAAGGGAGAAAATTAAGCCTGTCAGAAGCTTGTGCAGACCATAAATAAAAGCTTCTACTCATATTTTAAATGGGGGTTTGTGTGTGTGTGTGAAGAGCTGACTCCACCTTCCAATTGTTTTTAAATTTATAAGCCTACTTGGTAAAAAAATGGCCTTCTTTATCAACCACACTCCAAAACAGATTCTCCAAGACACTTGACATCATTAACATGTCAAAAAATCCAATTAGAGATTGCACTTCTTACATAAACAAAACATCATGAACTTTTAATTCATAAAGGGCTAATCGGGTTTAAATGATGTTATTGCAAATTATGCATCATTCCCACTTAATAACAACCCTTTAAGAATGTTTCTTTGGAAATAACTATTAAGATAGAAAGGACCTAACATCCTGCATCCTTTGTAGAACATTCTTATAATGATGCAGTAGGGTCTCCAAATGTTCTGAGTGCCACATATGACTTCTTCTCTAACTGGGAAGCTGAACCAGTGAACGCCAACCAACCCACAAGACCAGAGGTGCATCCTTTGCAACCTCTGGGTCCCTACCCTTGGAGGAGCCAAGTCCATTTCTATCACTTTACCACACACAGGAAGACCCGGCTTTGGTTCTTCAGCCCTAAGCTCTCCTGAGATCCAGCACGTTGGCCCAAGCTCCTACACTTCAGGTCTCTGTGGGGCTATTCCATCAAAACAGCCAGAATCGCCTCCATCTTTCCTTCAAAACCACCTTCTGCTCTGACCACTCTGCTCCTGCTCAAGGTCCTGGCATCTGTCCAGGGCCCAAGTTCAAACATCCAGACTTGTCTCTGCCTCCCCTTGCTCCCTTCCTGCCTGGTGCCTTCTCCTTCACATCCATGCTCGCAGGTCCTTGGTTCAAATTCTTCTCACACCTTCAGTTCAGTGAGGCAATGGCATCCTTCCGGTCCCCACCCCATGCCCGACTAGTCATCTTGCCAATCCATGCTCGCAAGTGCAGCTCCAACCAAACCCCTGGCCCACTCAAGTCTTCAAACGCACTCAGTAGTAGACACTGTTGGTTTTCTTCCCAACTGTCTTCTTCTTGGTTAACAGAGCTTAACACCAATGATGCTCATGTGACCCTGGGCCCTGCCCCAGGTGACATGGGATTGGGTCTAAGCCATTCTCAGTGGTCGCCTCCTGTCTTGTCAACAATGGCCCTAGGGTGAACATGTGATTCATTTCTGATCAATATGCTATAACAGAGTCAAGCAGAACTGTTCCTAGGAAAGCCTGCCCTTCTTGGTCAGAGATACACAGGAGGGAAAAGTGGTTGATTGCTGTCACCCCTTCCCCACCACCCCCTTGCTGTGGCAGCCAGCTTGTGACCATGACGAGACAGCGGACACCAAAATGGCAGAATAAAAAGCACAGAGGGTCCATGAAGACATGACTGAACCATCCAAAACAGCCCGGCACTGCCTACACCTCAACACTTTTGTCAGAAAACAAATTTCCTTCAAGTTCATGCCACCGTTGAGCATTGCTACCTACTGCCCAGGGCAGTCTGCTGATACTCGTATTCAGGACAAGTTGCCTCCCTCACCACTGATGGCCCTCTGTGCCACACTTGCTCACAGGACAGCATCAGCGCCCCCTGGAGCCCCCGCCCCACCCACCACCCAGTCTCCTTGTGGGGTAAGGGCGAAAGCTCTGGCCACAGAAAGCTCTCCTGGTGATTCCTGTACACGTTAGAATTTGAGGAACACGGCTCTGTCATAGGGTCACAAGTTACTGTTTTCCGTTTCCTCTACTCACCCACCCGCCATGAGGAAGGGGCACTTGGCCTGTGTTTCTCCTATGACAGTGACCTCATTTCACTCGTTTGAACATCACCTGCTGTTAGTTTCAATTTCTCTCTCCTTCATCAAAACTTCCAAACCCAAAGCCTCCAGGGGCCCCAGAAGACCACAGGGAGTGGAGAGGTCCTGGAGGGAAGGGGTGGCCATCCGGAGGGCAACCAGCAGGTGTGGCATGTGAGGGTGCTGGCCCGGTACTGTCACCTTCATGAGTTTTTCTATTGAAAAGCTGAAAATGCAGGTCTATATACAAAGGTTTTCAGATGGAGAGACAACTAACTGAATGTTTTAAAATACTGTGTAGATGAAGCAAAGAAGTCCCCTAGAGGATTCAGCATCCCCTGACAGTTCATGACCTGGAGTAGTTAGTTCTCAAAATACCTACCCATTCTTTGAATGTGGTAGCTCTATGTACACATTGACCTCACCTAAAATGACTACAATTAACTTTCTGTGGTTAATTGTAGGCCAACCCCTCTACCGAGCTCAGGATTTCCATTAACATTCCACTGTCCCGGGGAGCGAAATGGGGAGTTGGTAATAACCTCCAGTTAGTGAGAGCAGGAATATTTTATCCATTAGTTGCTATAAACCAGGCACTTTGAACTACAAGCTTCTCAAGGACCTACAGAAATGTTTAAAATGTAAGAAAAAAATTAATTGGCCACACAATACCCACGAACTATAAAATTAAAATTAATAGATGTTTAATTACGTGCCTACAAAATGCAACGAATTGACTCAGATATGGTATCGTATCACATTAAATGCAGAATGTGGATGCATTTTAATGGCTGTAGGGTGGAGCCCAAATCAAAGGTGCTGGGAACCGACCAGGGTCTGAAACAGGCCAAGTACCAACTGGGAACCAACCTTCCTGCTGTAAGTCTTGTTTTTGTTACAGCAAATCACAAACTCCTTTACACGCCTGGCCAGCCCCGGGAGGCTGGTCACCCCCAAGTGATCCTCCGCCTCAATCAAGCTTCTCAACCATGGCTGCCCACTGGAACCATCCTGGGTCCCATTTCCACAGAGTCGTATGGAACTGGCCTGGGGAAAGACAAGGTGAAGCTTGAGTGTTTTCCAGAGACTCCCACTCAGCCAGGGCTCAAAACCCACTGTTCTAGAAGCATTTCTGCAAAACGTTCTCTGAGACAGTCATCTTCCCAGTTATTCCCTCCCGTTAACCAGATCTTCTTTCTACTGTGAGACGTGGGACAAAGGAAGTTCATCATGTGTTCTGATTGCCTAGAAGTCAGCAAACTTTTCCTGGAAAGAGGCCAACAGTAAATGTTTAAGGCTTTGCTGGCCAGACAGTCTCTGTCACAACCACTCAACTCGGCCCCTGTATCATGAAAGCCACCACAGAAGCGTGTAAACAAGCAAGTGGGGCCATGTTCCAATAAAACTTTATTGATGGGCACAAGTGTGAGTTTTACAGTCATAAAGTCTTTCGGCTTCTTTCAACCACTTCAAAATGTAAAAACCATTCCTCACTCACAGACCATACAAGAATGGATGGCAGGGGCGGTGGTCTGCTGACCCTTGATCTAAAGCCACTCTGGATCTCAGCTCATGAAGTTAACCAACGATAGAATCCAAACGATCAGATCAGAACTACAGTGGAAGTGGTTAGATTCTACTTGCCCCCTCAACTGAACTGTCCACACGGCAACACCTGGGAGTAGAGCTGTCCTTAGAGTTGAACATTAAAACTATAAATGACTTACTCAAGAAATGACTTCGGATCCTCATCTGTATAGGAATTTGTCCAAGACAAAGTGACAAAGAAGTAGTACAAGCATATTCTGAGGAGTAAACATGACAGTTTTGGTTGGTTGTTAATTTCCTGCCAACATTTAAAATTCAGAATAATTCACCTAAATATCCAGACTAGCATTCTCTTGAAAAAATAATTACGAAGTGTGGAGAGACTGGGCCCAAATGTTTACATGGCAAGACTACGAATGCTGGACAAGACGACTCCCTTAATAAACGGAGCGTATTATCCCTGGACCACAAATCCTGTCTGCATGGAAGGTGACTAGCTGTTCCTATAAACCCGAGTTTATGAACCCTGGTCTAAGGTCCTTAGAAAAGTGTTATTTCTCTTTTACAATATGGCTTCAATCTCTTCTTTGAAGACCTGATGTGGACAAATATTGAAAACTCTCTCTCATCTGCTCTCAAAATTCAACACCCCCATACTCCAGACCCTAGAAATGAAACCATTAGTTCTCATATGTCAAGTTCACAAGGTATCAACCTAAGAAGAGTTTCGATCAAATCCCCTTCTCAATATGGTCTCAATTTGAACCACAGTCTCCAAGAAGATAGACAAATGACAAATGACCTTTCAGGTCCTCTTACCCTCCAAGCTGACCAAGACAGAGAGGCCCAACGAGGTAAAGTGAAAGCACTCACATCAGAACATCTTAATTAAGCAGAGTGATCAATAACACACATAATAATTAGAAAACCCTGTCTAGAGCTGGTGGGTAAAGACAACACAGGATAAGAAGTTAATAGCCATGTTTGGAAAGAGGTGGGGAACCCCAAGAATATGCAGAGAAAGCTAGTAACTGGAGTTAAGTCCAAGTTCATTATTAACCCACTGTATAATTTTACCTTTCACCCATATTAAATATAAGAGCTATTTTGGGGTGGCAGACTTCTAACAATTACACACCAATTGATAGATATGCTACACATTACCATCTTATTGGTAAAAAAAAAACAAATTGAAGCCAGGGAAAGAAAAATCCCAGATATATGGATAACGGGTCAGCAATTCACTTGAGTAACAGGAGGCCGTTTTGTAAAATGTGTTTGTGTGTGTGTGTGTGTCTGTGTGTGTGTGTAATTTGTTGACTACCTCAGAAAAAGACCTGTTCAAACAGATTTTTCCACTTGAAAATAAAATCGCAATTAACCCTCAGAAAACAGAGATGACTTTAAGTTTATACATCAGTGGCTGGTTCATGAATTATTAACTGATTTTAATGATCCTGGCTATATTTTATTTGAAGTTATTCTGCTACTTGCAAGGACTTTTGAACCCTTCAAACTCTTTCATCCATTCTCCATAGACAGTACACTTTCATGAGCGCTGACATTTAAAAAGGATCCATATACTCCCAGAATGTAAAGATAATACACACACAAATAATTTATACAAAGGACTTGGGTCACTTGTTAAGGAGAGAAATAAATAAACCCCTATTATTCACGGTTTGTAAATAAATTTAAAGGTAAGCACTAACTTTTCACTTGTGAAGCCTGGAGGAGAGGGTTCTGTATTTCTCCCTAAAGTTTCCCAGATGGTCAATAAAACAAGAAAAGGATCAAAAACTGCTGTCTTTGAATTCCGTCATTTCCCACCCAGAAAGATAATACGTGTCATCAAAGTTAAGTCTCAAAAGAGATTAACAATTACAGGTGTTTTCAAGTAAAATACATGCATGCTTTTGTCCTCTGGTTCTTCCATGTGCAATATAAACCTAGGCTGAATAGCACTTCAGACACACAAGCTGGCTGTGCAACAAATGCTATAAACCTTTAATTAGCACTTGCTGTTTTATACCCATAAAGTTAATACTTCCTCTTCTACTCCACTCTCCCTATAAAGAAAAATTACAAGGAATAAAATTGGGTTTTTCACTCATGAAAGAAAGAGTAGGAAAATAAAGCTTTGTGGCTCAGTTTAAAGGTTATTGTTGTTTTTTTATTTGCAAGGAAGTGAGAGCAAACACCCCTTAAAATAAGGACAATTTGATTTCTACCAATATTGAGCGCAGTGTCTAACTTCCGTAAGTTGGGTACACGCTGCACTTATGATGACCAGAATGCTGAATTACCAAGAAACCAAGTTATTTCAGACACACAACTGCATTCAGAAAAAATGACAATAAACCAACTTGCATCCTCACTCCTGAAGTTAAACATGTCTCTCAATAAATAATGTCTGTCTGTAAGCTTTCTATACCCTCCCTGAAATAAATGTTCTGAGTTTAAATGGACTCAAAATAGCCTTTCTCGAAATATAAAAAGAGACACACACAAAACACCCCCCATTTCCTCTGGTCCCTTGAAGTACCCTTGGGATCCTGGTGAACAGAGATTGGCCACGCACTGCAGTGACTGGATTAGCACAAAAGGGTTCTATTTTGATGTCATTCGAGTGTGGCTGATCTTAAATCAGAGAAAGTAGTTACATTAGGCAAGGTAATGGCTTCCAAAAATAAGAGCCTGCCCAGTTATACAAGGCTTGCATAGAGGCGGGGTTGTAGGGAGATAAATAATACCCCGCTAGAACAATTAGGTGAAGTCTCAGAAAACTACATACTTAATTAGGCTGCCCGAGTGCCTCACGCAGCATTACATTGGGGACTTTTTAAAGCATTTAATAACCCGAATCAATACAAAGTCAGAGAACAAACACTCACCCTTAACTCTGGCTACAGGGCCTTCCTTCTCCTGCTTCTCTTTCTGGATAGACCCCAGCCCTCTTGGAATTTTGAGAGCATGAACGCCCCCACCGCGTAAGGGTTAAAACACATTTGAATCATGTCCCTGCCTTCTATACTTATGGGGAGGACCCTCGGCGCCAGGCAGGGGGCGGTGGTGACATGGGGGAGAAGAGACCCCGATGGTGCTCCACAAACTTCAGCACTGGAGTTGGGCACGGAGTGTCCGCAAACAGGAGGAGGCTCCAACAGCCAGGGGCGCAGCAAACTGCTCCTCCCTCGCCCTGCAGAGCCTCCCCTTGCTGCTCCGCACCCCTGAGTTTCGCACAGCACCTCTCTTCTGGCACCCTCATTTCCTCCTGTTAGCCAAGCGATCATAAACCAACCAGGCTTTGAAAGAAAAGGGAGGGAGAAGAGCGGAACAGGGGCAGGGAGAAAGAAATGCCACATTCGAAAGGCACGAGCCACCCAGGCCACAGTTCTTTCTCTGAATGTCGCCCTCAGGATGCTGTTCCCTCCAAAGCTTGGCCCCGCCGGCACCTCGAGGGACAGAGGCCGCGAGTCTGCGCCGCCCAGGCCGAGGGCTGCGCCTCCCGCACCAACTCGCCACTCGGAGCTGCTGCGCCCGCCACCCTGAGATCCCTCCACCTTCGGCCACCAGAAACATCGGGTCCTCGAAGTCAGGTGGGAGGGGTGGAGTGCCCCAGGGCGCGACGAGCAGTTCTCCAGTCCTAATCTCTCCGAAAAGCTAAACTTACCCCTCCCCGCAAAAACTGAGGAGGAGAAGCCACGAGCGCTAACAGGAAGGGGCACCTCCGTTCAGTGGTCCAAAGCGCCCTACACTGGTATAGCGGCAGCCACCTGCGGGGGTCCCACCACTCACCGCCCCCACCCCCCACCCCAGGGCAAGCTCAAAAGTTTGTTCCTTCCCTTCCCTAAGCTGCCCGGGGTCCAGCCCTCGTAGTGTGGTGGGGAGCTAAGACGGGCTGGGAGGGGGTGGCGAGGTCAGCGGACCTCCATCTGGATCAGGGGCTCCTGCATACCCCCCCTCCCCGGCTAAGATGGTGTTTACTAATACCAACAACAAAGAATCACACGCAAGTGCCCCTTTCAGTCTCGGGCTGCTCCTCGCTTCTTTGGGGCAGGAAAGGAGGGTCGGCGGGTTGGGGGGAGGACAGGGGGCGGAGAGGCGAAGGACCGAGGAGTGGAGTGGGGAGCGCCGGCAAAGAGACAAAAAGGGAGACGGGGTGGGGGTGGAAAGGGGCAGGAAGAGAAGAGGCAGAGCCGGACAGAGACGAAGCAAAGGGAAAGGAGTGGAGAGGGGACGAAAGCGGGGAAAGAAAGTGCAGGCGGCGGTAGGCGGGCGCGCCGGGACGGAGGTGGCCCCCGCTCCCCCACCACTGGCCCCAGCCCGGCCGGTCACCTTGCTGTAGCCGTAGTACCCCAGGCACTGCGTGAAGTCCAGGCCGGCGGGATCCCCCGCCGCCGCAGGGTAAAACCTCATATCCATGCCGGGGCCGGGCCCGGGGCCGGGGGCCGACTCGGGGGCTCGCCGGAGCGGGTGCCCGCCTCCTCGAAGCCGCTAGATCCACTGTCCGGGGCGCCCGGTCAGGTCGGTCCGGGGCGGCGCGCAGGACTCCGGGCCGGAGGAGCGCCGCAATCGGATCCGAGGAGCCCGGGAGCCGCGGCCGCACACAAAGGCGCGGCCACGCGAGCCGCGGGAGAGCGGGAGGCGGCCCAGGGGACGCGCCCCGCCGGGCACCGAAGCAGCGCAGCGCGAGGGCGGGCGCCTAGGGCGCGGGGCGCAGGGCGCGGCGCACGGCCCGGGGCGGCGCGGAGAGCTCAGGTGCGCCGGGCGAGGCTGGGACGGCGGCGGCGCTGGCCCCACTCCTCCTCCTCCTCCTCCTCCTCCTCCTCCTCCTCCTCCCCCGGCGGACTGAGGAGAGGAGCCTCGGAGACAAGGGGCCCGGCCCCTCCCCTCCTTCTCCCCCTCCTGCCTCCGCCGCTCCGCCCCTCCCACCGCGGGCAGCTGGCGCACCGCCTGCCCGGCCGGTGCGCTCCCGGCCCGGCCCGCCCCCGGGTGCGCCTGCCCCGCCCCGCCCCGCCCGGCCCGGCCCTGCCGGGCGCCCCTCGCCGCTCACCCCGCGCCTCGCGCCGCCCGCGCCTCGGCCTCCCCTCGCCGGGCCCCTGCTCTTCCCGCCCCGTCCTTTGTCCCCGCGGCCTCGGAGCGCTCCTCGCTCCCTACTTCCCTCGACGCTTCGGCCGTCCCAGCCCCGGCCCGCGCGGCCCTCCCCCGCCTCTGCGACCACCTCTTCTCTCGGCCGGCTCCCGCCTCCCGCAGCCGCAGGCCGTCGTCTTCCCTCCACCCTCCTTTCCCTCGTCTTCCTCTCCTCGCCCCCATTTCCTCCTGGTGGGGGCCCGTCCCGGGTCTCCTATGCCCTGCTCCCCGCCTAAACCCACTTCTTGTCCCCCGCTTGGAAGCACCCCACCCGCCGCCAACCTGCACGCGTGTCTCCCGGGAGCCGGGGCCCCACCTACACCTGTGGCGGGTGTGCGTTGGGGGCGGGGGCTGACCTTCCCCAGGTAGGCGGCCCCGGGTTGAGCCTCGGGTAGGTTCCCTTCGTGTTTCCTTTGCTCTTGTTTGTATCAGGAAGGCATTTGGGTAACTGGATCTAGGCGGATCGTTCGCAGCTGAGAAAATGTCCCCATTTTCCTAAAAGGTTCCGATAGTTAACTACTTCATACTACACTCACCGCCCCCTCCCGCCCCCTCTCTCTCTGATTCTGTTCGCTGCATCTCCCGGACCCCACCCCGCAGATTGCTGCGGGCTCCTTCGGGAGTTGGGCCCCCAGCTTCGGCAAAGGGACTTCTACAGTAGTTCAGAACTTTAGGGGGGAGGGGGGGGTTGCGATTTGCCCTGTCCCTAGAATGTGCCCAGAATGTGCTGATTATTCTGAACTGAAAACAATTAAAGCCCAACAAACTCAGAGTGTTTTTACCTGCCCCCGCCCCCACCTGCCTAAAGAGATTCAGATGGCGAAAAAAAAAAGCGCTTCAGGAAATGAACCTAACCAGTAGCCACCTTAGAACGTATGAATTAAGTGAGGCAGATTGGGAGGTCCAAGGAAAAACTCTATGTCTGTGTCCTATTGTCACGGGTGGCCCTGAAAAGAATTTACCAAATGTTTGACTGTCTGTCCCTCCTTTGTCCAAAATGTCATACTCAAATGTGCCCAACGTTGCCTCGCTGTCCCCGGGTTTTTTATGCCTACGTGAGGTATCAAAGTTGTTTACTTTCTCTTGCTAATCTTCTATAGGTCATTTCAACTGTTTGACCAGCTAGAACTAAAGGGGTGAGGAGAAGGTGTCCCCACGCCTAGTTGGTAATTCGGGAGGTACTTGAACAAAAGGGTGACATTTACAAAGTTTAGCTGACACTCACTACCACTTTCCCCCGTGAGCACACTTGGCTGGCCTAGGGCCTGAACTTGGGCAGACTGGCACCCCTTGGGTTTTCCCTACTTCTCCCAAGCAGGCACCGGAGCTCCGGGACACCTGTGTTTGTACCTTGGCCCAATATTATCTTTCTGGAACCAAGCAAGAAAAATAAACTTCAATTAGGTGAAAGTGTGTGTATTTGCTCTTCTCTTTAGCAGTAATGCACGCTGGGAGGCCGCAGGAGAGAGCAGTGTGGATTCAGGAACGGGACAACCACTCGCATTGTCTCTGGGTTGACACCGGCCCCCCTCCCCGCCAAAAGTTTTGGTCTCCCCTCCCTAGCCTCCACTCCATGCAGACAACCCAGTGGCGCTCCCTAATGGCCCAGCGGGTTGCACAAATTGGCGGCGGGCTGAGATAGTATCGGGACAACACCCCATTGAGCAGGTTCTTGAAACGCACAAGAGGAGGCCCTTTCTCGGGGCCACTGGGCGCGCCTGCGGCCTTCCCACCAATCAGAGAGGAGGGTGCAGTGACCACCTGTTGTCTCGCAGAACATCTTTTCCGTTTCACTGTTAGTGTATTTAGCAATGGCGTGGAGGGCAGCATCTGGCCACAGGAGAGGAGCAGCCTGCTGGTCTGTGACCAAAAGAGAAATTAGCTTTTTTTCTGAAGGGCTATTAAAAAGAGCCCCCACGACTAGGAAGCAGAGTTTTTTCCTGACACTTAACATTCCTCACCTGCTTGGGGTCTGGGGCAATCTGAGCTTGATTACAGGGGAGAAGGAAAGGATAATCAAGGTGACAGGGAGACTAAGCCTGTCGTCGTAATCAGACCTCGAGGATGAGGCAGACAGACCTTCGCTGTGGAAACCCCACTAGCTGCAAGGTCCAGACCTGCACGTGGACTTCTGTGTGGCCCTGAGCACTGTGCTGCAGACTGGAAATGGGAGCAAGTTGCCCAGGCAACTCCAGGAGGGGGTTAGGGACACCTTCTCTCGGCCACTGCCTTGGGAAGGCCCTACCCTTCAAATTCCCCTCCCTGTTCAGAAACAAGTGTCGTTGGGGGGAAGCAGTTTCCATCAGCGACTATTTGGTGATGATGATGATTTAGGAGAAATCAGACTAGATCTTGAATATGCAGAGTGGGGGAAGAAGCTGTGCTTCGGCTAAAGGTGCGTATGCCAGGCCCTGAAAATGCAAAAATTACTAGCACAAGAACAGGCCCACTTCTGGGTTCCGCCCAAGTGGGTCTCCAGGCCCTCGGCAGCTATTTTGGGGTGACTGCTCTGTACCACGTAACTACGTGAGGCACCCGTGAAGGAGAAAGGATCCCCATGGAAGTCCCCAATGGAAACTATGAAGTGGACACACCACACATGCACACACACATGCACACCTGTGCACATGCCCCACCCCATGCACTCACCTGGAGCCCCTGCCCTGACTTGGCTATGTGATGGACAGAGCCAACCTGGTAAGTTTGCACCTACGTGGTGCGAAGGAAGCCGGACTCTGCACCTCCCTGAACGCGAGCTCAGGGGAGGGGCAGCACCCCATGCTCCTAAACGCCATCTGGGTCACCACTGTGCTCCAAGACCCTCACACCAGGTTGGGTACTTGAGCGGTTTGCAATAAATGAATATTCATTTAAGGAAAGATGGGAAGGGGAAAGGGAAAGGAAGGGAGGGGGACAGTGTTTTAACCGTGGAGTATCCTTCCTGGGAAACCTGGTTAAGGTAAGATTTGAGAAGACTGAACTCAGGGCCTATTAAGAGTGAGGAAAGGGTGCAGGGCCTTTCACACTCTGCTGTTTTAGATCCTTTGTATGCATTAAACTAGAATGACGTGTTGTTTCCTTTAGAATTGATCCGATTAAGCTCTCCGTTGCATTCGGAATACCATCTCATTTTGAGAGTTCCAGTGGATTTGAAGACTGCCCCTTAAAAACTTTAGAATGAACCTAGCAATACATTTAACCAAGAATATAAAAGACAAAAAAGGAAAAACTTGAGAATGATGCTCTTAAAAATGTAATGCTGTTGTAACTGTCACGCCATTTGCCATTTTAAGGATATCACTTTTTTCAGCCTGAAGGTAATGTGGTTCCTAAAATGCCATAGACAAAGGTTTCCTTTGTGCTAGGTTAGCCTTGAACGTGAAGAGCCTTCTCCAGGAGCATATCTTGAACATGATTATAATTTATGCTGAGCCATGCCAACAGTTACTGCTTTAAAAGAATAGTGCAAGAATCGGTCTGCAGCCAAAATACAACTTCTGGGCCTAAGAAAACTCCTGTAGGGTTTTTAAAATATGATTTGGGTCAAAACTCTGTCTTTTTAGCTTGGTGTTTCTAACTGAATAGTCAGTGTCATCCAAGAATCTCTAAAAAGTGAGAAAAGATACACAAACTCTCACAGGGAAAATATATATATTCCATCTTAAAACGTTGAGAACTTTATTTCTTTTCTTTCTTTACTTCATCGGGCTCCACATTAAACAAGGAAGTCCCCATGAGGACAGCATTGAAATGGCTGAGTTACATAACCTGGGACCCTTGCTGTTAGGGACCTACTGAACTCTTGTGCCCTACTTTCCCAGATGAGGAGAGAATACTATTAAGCATTAGATACGGCTTAATTTTCTTGAGTTTTGGTGGTGAAAAGTCCTATCCAAATATTATGATCCTCATTTGCAATGTGTAATGTAGCCAAATTAACAGCGACTCCAAATGGAAATGAACAAGGCCGGAGCGACTCAAGTTTCTTCTCCTCTATTCCCATAGTAACAGCTAATGCATTATGCTGGTAAAACGTCTTCTATTTGGTTTTATATCTGAATTTGGCTTCATGTCATAAAGCCTAGCATTTCTATCCAGCACAGGATCTTAGTATCTCTGTGAAACTTAAGAGAGTTTCATGCCAGAGGGTCCCACTTCATATTCATAGTCTAAATCGCTTGCAGATAAGATCAAGTCAGGACCTACCAAGGCTCTCACAATAGTGAATGTACACATGGTGTGGAGGAAGCATTCTGACCTTGGGGGCCCTCATTACACGTCTCTAGCACAGGCTTGAAAACTAATCACCAGGAGAGAGTTCCACCCTGGAGTTACAGTGTGGAAAAAATAAACAAAAATCCCCAAGCGTTGTCATTGTTATTATTTTTTTCAAAGGATGCAAACTTTTCTAGTCTGGAAATGCGGACTATGCTGGTATGTCTATCTAGGTGAGAAAATGCAGAAACATGAGCATGTGGAGGGGGGGGAAAGCAACCTTTCCATACATGACAATAAATATATATGCAGTTATATGCAAGAGGTTGAATCTCATGTTACTCCTACTCATTTTGGCCATATTGGTCTCTGCGCAACCAGGCACAAGGAAAGCTCTAAAAAATGAGTCATTTTCCCAATTGACTATTACTTTTACTAAGAATAGACACACCCATCCATTTCGACAGAGGTACAGTAATTGTGGAATGGGAACCCCCAAAATTCTAGTAGCAAGGGAACACTGAGCTCAGAAGGTATTCTCAGAAATACGAAGCGCAGCAAGTACTTGCTGGTGCCCAAGTAGCTTTTTAATAAAGCTATTTTAAACACCGATACACTCAGCACAGTCAGGAGGTGTGCAATTTTCAGCGTGTTTCCACCCTGCCTTAAAAAAATACATCTCCTGTATTCACAGAAATCCTACACTGTGGCCCTGCCTGTTTTCTGAAATACATTCTATTTCTTTTACAGTGAAAGAATGACCTCTTTTCCAGGAACAATTTTCAGGGACAGCATGTTTATCAAATGGTTTCTCTGCTTTCATAAAAACAATTTATTTTCACTGAACTCTTCAAGATAAGCATCAAAGGCAGGGGAAAAATGTACAATGTCGTTTATAATTACAATCCAGAAACAAATACCGGGTAGTTTTTATTTTGCTCCAGTGGAAAAGATTTCTTTTCCTCCCAAGAGACAAAGGTAATGATGGGGGAGGAGCTTATCCTAGAGTGAAAATCAGGATGCTAAGAAGGGTCCTTAGGTGTTGCCCACATAGACCACTGGCTGAACAATGAAAGCTGAGGGTCTGTCCTCACCTGGAGTGGGTGGTGGTCAGTCCATCTTTTACTCTTCGCCAGGGGACTACTATGGGGGCATTAAGAAGAGAGTATTGGCCCTGGCTGGTAGCACAGTGGATAAGGCGCTGGTCTGCAAACCCAAAGGTTGCTGGTTCGATTCCCCAGCCAGGGCACATAATGAGGTTGCAAGCCAGGTCTCCAGCCAGGTCTGTAGCTGGTGGCAGGTGAAAGGCAACCATACATCGATATGTCTCTCCCTCTCTGCCTCTCTCCCTTCCTCTCTCTCTGGAAATAATAAATAAAATCTTAAAAAAAAAGAAGAGGGTATCACTAGGCAGATAATAATTAAGCCCTTCCATGACAGATCCGTGTACCCTTGCCCCTAAATGTCACTCTCAGTGAGAGCCTCTGCTGACCATTCCTTCTCTCGTAAGCACCTGTGTTCCTAGGCTTCATGTCTAGAGCATGGTGCTTTTAATAACTGTACAAGCAATACAATCGTAAAAATAACAGGGGAAGAAGAACTGCGTCTCATAAAGCTGGTGCTTCTTGAAGAAAGGGAGACAATGGCCTGGGATGGCAGAACTGCCAAGGACGGGCAGCAGAACCCTCTCCCCTAATTTGCATAGATCTGCGCTTGCCAAACAGATGAGTGTTTGCTTTTCGAGTCATCGTCCAGGTGCGCATCCTGCGGTGACAGAATCTCTAACTCATCAAAGTGCTCTGCCAGGGTGGGACATGCCCTGCTTCCTGGAACCATTTCAAGCTCTCTCCCCAGCATTCCAGCCACCTGTTTATGGAGTCCCCCCACCCCACTCCGAGGAGATGTGTGCAATTAGAAACATGCAAATGAAAATGAATGACCTTGTTTGTTATTTATAACAAAGAAACTCAGCAAAATTAATGCTGTGGGGCTTGACCTCCTGACCCAGGAGAAAGAGCCACCTCATGGCTTTGTGGCCAATGAACAATAGCCCGGCAGTTCCCATTGTCCAGGCAGCCTGACTTTTGGACAGCCCTGAAAGCCGTGTATCCAAAATATTAAATGTTCTACCCGTTAGATTAGAGGATTTGTGCTTTTCTGAAAAGAAAGTGAGATTAGTTAGCAAAGGGGCTTTTCTTTTTTTTAAGGCCAGCAGGTAAAATCATTTAGTTTTATCTCCACAGTGTGTCCTGTGTCAACCACACAATGATGAAAAGAATATTAAAAATGTGGAGCCCTGGCTGGGTAGCTCAATTGGTGAGAATGCCCTCCCAATATGCCATGGTTGGGAGCAAAATAGGTGAAATGGTGGGTTGATGTCTCTCTCTCTCTCTCCCTCTCTGAAAATGAATAAATAAAAATTAATTTTGAACTGGGGCTCTGGAAACTGAAGACTGGTTGACTATATCGTAGAAATCAAATAGGTGGTCTTGACAAGTAGTTTAGGGAAAACATGTTTCCTTTGTGACAGTAGGAAAGGAGAACATAACTTCCATTACATAAATGCAGTGTGGGCGGTGCCCCCTAGAGTTGTGTGATGAAATAGTACTGTCATCCTTTCCTCTACTTACCCAACCCCCACACCCCAGAAACCAGGAGCCCACAGGCAATGAAGACCCTTCAAAACTGGGGTCCACTTGAAACACCCAGAGGTCAAACCTAGTTCAAGGGGACACCCTCCTACCTTGTGTCCCTGATCCGAAAGCTGGCCTCTGGGGCCACCTACTACCTCCTTTCCCCACTCTCGGGCCCTTGTTCATCCACAGCACATTCCAAGGGTGTCCTGGAGCCTCCTAGACCCTAAGGTCCGAATTTGATTTCCCTCTCAAGTTGCTTACTTATTGTCCTGTCTGTCCATGGCTACCAACTAGGTCTTCAACTTTTATTTTCCTCCAGGAGTAAATAACTTTTGTTTTCAAGGAGGACCCTCTTCTGTTTCTCAAATATCTTTTTCACTGTAAAATGAAGCCAGTTTCACAGATGACACACATATGCTCTCTCAGGGAGTGATAAAGACTGCGTTCCTCCTCAGCTTTTCCTTCTGACCCACAGATCTTCATCATGGGCTTCTCCCCTACATTTTTGTTTATATTAAACCTTTTTTTTTTCCATTGAATGACTTTGGTTAATAAAATTATATAGGTTTCCAGTGTACAATTCTGTAATACATTATCTGTAGACTATTGTGTGTTCACCATCCAAGATCAAGTCTCCTTCCATCACCACTTACCCCCCTTTCCGCTGGTCATCACCACAGTTGCCTGTGTCTGTGAAATTTTTGTTGTTGTTATTGGGGTCTTTTTTTGTTGTTTTTGCTTAAGCCCTTCTACCTTCATCACCCAACCCCCCAACACCCCTCAACAGCTGCCAGTCTTCTGTTCTCTGTATCTCCTCACTGGGGATGCTCCCACCATATACGTCTGGAGAGAGCTATACAAACCCCTTGCTGGTCACATACTGATGGTGACAATGTCAACACCAAAATGATAGTCACTGAAGGTCCAACTTTCTGGTTAACATCAGTGGGACTGGCCAATTCTCAGACCCAGTGAAAAGACCTTCTGTGGTTTTTGTATTTAACTGGCTTTAAAAAAACCCATTCTGCCATCCGAAGACACATGTCAGCTATTGTTTTTACTGAAAGACTAAGCTCTCTTAATCTAGAAATATTGTGAAATGAGTTCCCACTGTGCGCTTGCGCTTGAAGTACCAAGTGTGTAGCTGTGTTCACTGGGAGAGACAGCGTAGAAAATGATTATTCCCTCTAATCCAGAAATGAAACTCATGTCATTTGCTGTCCAACAAATTTTTACTATGTCTTTCTAGGAATGGGGAGCTAAAGTTCCAGAAATGGGAAAAGGATGATCCATGTCCACACTAGACATCATAAGACATGGAGAAAGTATTATAATAGTGAAATATCGTCACCAGTGCTGTAGGAGAAGCAAACCCTCCCTAACGTAGTCGGCAAACATTGATTTATGGATATTATTCCAGATAACATGTGTGTTGCTTACAGATGGCAGAGGTTATTTATGATCGGGATGATTGGGAGATGCTTCATGAGAAGGCATTGGAAACTAGAACGCACTGGGGGAGGTAAAGAGGGGTAAAAACATGTCATAGGAAATAAAGGTTTTGAACACAGTTGTTGAAATGAAGAGATCATAGTCTTAGCCAGGTGGCTCAGTTGGTTGGAGCATCATCCAACTCACCAAAAGGCTGCGAGTTCAATCCCCAGTTGGGTTTGTATAAGAGACAGCCGATTAAGCGCTCTCTCTCTCTCTCTCTCTCTCTCTCTCTAATGAAAACACATTCTTGGGTATTTTTTAAAAACCAGGTCATACATGTGGGAATATGGGGTATCAGCCATCTCTTGGATAGATTATGCTGTAGTAACAAATAACCCCTAGTATCTTAGTGGGTGGGTTCCTCCACAAAGGACTATTTCTCATCCACGCTCCTGTCTACCTCCAGCCTGGCCTTGTGGCAAAGGGAAAAGATAGTGGGAGCAGGCTAGGGGTCTCCAGGTTTCTGCTCATGTCACGTCCACCCACTTTTCATTGGCCAGACAAGTCCAGTGGCCAAGTCTGAGGTCAGTGGGGCAGAAAGGGTGCTTCTCCTGCAGGAAATGGTCTGGTGGAGGGGGGACCCCAATATTTTGAAACAATGCAGTCAGTGACATGGGAAGAGGTTTTTTTAGAGATCTGACAAATGTCCCGACAGCAGGTGCCATCATTGAGCTAGAGAGTGAGTGTTGAAGAGGTAAACCTGGTGGGATGAGGTGCTAGGGGTGTGGGAGGGAGGAGGCAGGTGAGAAGGGAAGCACAGTGGAGTTCTGAAGTCCGAGCAGCTGTGTTTGATTTGCCACATGGAGGATGGCACGAAAACCGTGGTTGGGCGTCCTGATCGCAAATGTGTGTTGATTCCTATACAGCAGATTCACTTAACACGTAATGAGTTTCTGCTGCATGCCAGTGGCAATGCAATGTAAACATTTGCATATATATTTTTATTTTAATCCACATGACATCTGTCTGAGAAACAGTATTCCTTTTTTAAGCTGGAGCTGTGGACTCTCAGAGGTTAAAGAACTTGCTTAAAGACACAAAAGTAGCACCGAAGAGAGAGCTGTGATGTAAATTGAGGTCTCTTTCTACTGCATCACTGCAAGGCAAAGAAATAAAAATGTCACCTTTCTTTAGTATTGACTAGTTATTCTCTATAGTCTCCTTATACCCACGGGCTGAAAGCAAGGTTAATATGATACTTTTTCTCCTCCAGCAGAAGTTGTCATTAAAGTGATGCTTATACAACCAATCCTTACACAGTAGAACTTTATCAGTGAATAAAGAAGAAACAAATCATTATCGGAGGTATTTCTTATAAAATCCTTTGGCAGAGACAGTAACGTTGGAGCTCTTTCCCTCCTGGTTTCTAGTCCTGTGAGTAACGTAGATTCTTATTCTTTGGTACAATTAAGTCCAAGTTTTTTGCTACACTCCCTGAAAGCACTGAAACCCACTTAAACTGGCTACGTTAGTTTGCCAAGGCTGCCCTACAAAATACTGTGGACTGGGGCGGGGGGCAGCTATTTTCTTCACCCTCTTCTTTCCGGTCTCAGCTTTCCACTTCCCTCCACTGTGTGCTCTCGGTCCTTCTTGCTCCAGGCTGATCAATCCCCGCCTTTCCACTGTACGATGTCTCATGGGCACCCCAGAATGGTGGTCTCGTAAGACTTGTGACCCTCCTTTGGGGCTCCCTACAGCCAACAGACTCATGCTCTAGGCCTATTTTTTTGTTTCCAGGTTTATTGAGATAGAATTAACATGGCATTGCATAAGTTTTACATGTACAACATAATGATGTGATACATGGATATATTGCAAAAATGATTTCCAAAATAAGTTTAGTTAATATGCCTCACCTCACATAGTTAAAATTTTTTTTCTTGTGATAAGAAATTTTAAAGACTACTCTCGTATTAACTCTTGACCAAATTCTTGAGCTAGAAAATCCAATCGGTTCAGTTCTCCATCCTTGGTCTAATCTAATGTGGTCAAGTATCTAAGAGTTGGCTCTTGGGGTCCATGTCTAAGTTAGTTCACCAAGGAAAAGACTTAAATGGGAACACAATATCTGGCTCTAGAGGAATGGGGGAGACATGTATGTATTTACACTATAGTCAGGTGGATTTAAAGCACATTGAATAATCATACACAACGGGTGTTAATTTATCATTAACAACCTAAAGAGAAGCGCTTAGGAAACTCTCATTTTATTCTGGCCTTGATTTAGATTATTTTTATTTCTTCAACATTCTAGCAAATAGCTTAGAACATAAAAGACATGCCTACTAAATGATGAACATATTGGTTAATATAGCTGGAGAGAAATTCAGACTAATGCAATCATAAAGGACTAGAAATCTAAGTAGAATGAATGAAGTGAAAATTAGCTCAGGGTAATACGAAGTACCAAATTTGAATGTCAGTCTTCACTTGCAGAGACAACGGAATAAACTCTTCAAACTGAGCCTTCATATCAATTGCAGCACTCTGTAGCTCTGAAGCTCTGTAAGGATTTCTTGTTCTTTTTCATTAGTTGCATGCTCAAGTTAGTTTGGCTAAATAAGGATTTTCTTAGAGGTAGATTCTTGATTCTTGTATGTGCCCTGGCTGGGGGTCAAACCCTCAACCTTGGTTGAGCCAGTTCTCTACCCAGCCAGGGTCACCTTAGGTCTTTTGATTGGCATATTTGGTCCATTTATATTTAAAGTAATTATCAATCGGTCTGTACTTACAGCCATATTGTTAATTACTTTTTGGTTGTTTTTGTAGTTCTTCTCTGTTCCTTTTTTCTTCTCTTGGTCTCTTCCTTTGAGGTTTTCTGGTTTACTTTACTGTTACATTTGGGTTCCTCTCTCTCTTTTTTTTGTGTGTGTATATTTTGTAGGTTTTTGGTTTGTGGTCATCATGAGATTTGTGCATATCAATATACATAGCTGTCTATTTTAAGCTGATAGGCGCTTAAGTGCTAAAACATTCTTAAAGTGCTATATTTTTACTTCCCCTCTCCCACGCTTCATGTTTTTGATGTCGTATTTTAGATCTTGTCATTCTCTGTTTCCCCTACTTCCTATAGTTACAATGGATTTGGCTACTGTTGTCTTTAACCTTCATACTAGCTTTTCAAGTAGCCGATCCACTGCTTTCACTATAGATCTGCCCAGGCAGGTAAACACACACACACACACACGCACACGCACGTGTTCCCACTTCAGCAGTGCCGGGAGAGACACAGAGGGACAAGCTGGGATTTCTGGGTCGTTGCGGCCGGGAAAGGAATCAATGTGTGCTCTCTCAGTGCTTCCCTGGACACCTGTGCGGGCACTGTTGACACAAGCACACCACATGGCTGCTCCCTCAAAGGCAAACAGCTGCTTCCTGCCTTCCCTACCAGCACTGATTTGGGCCCGGAAACACTGGGTACCTGGGGAAAAGAGGAGGTATCCTCCATTCATGTTCTCATTAATTCACTCCGGCAAGACTTACAGAAGCCACAAGTCCCCAGCACTGTGGCAGGGGCGGGGAATCGAGAAAGGAACTAGAAGAATAATGTCCCTCCCTTGATCTCTGTCCACGCCTTAGAATCCAGGGTTGTCCGAGCTAAAAGTACGTCCGAGTCCCCAGGCTATCCCCATCATGGTACAGATGGAAACATCAAAATCTGAAGACAGGAAGTGACTCACCTAAGATGTTGAGGTGGGTGACTACAGACTCAAACTAGTCAGTTCTCCAGACTCCTTTGTCAACGGCCTGCATTGCCTGCGACTCCTGAAGCTACCATCCACGTGGCATCTGAGAAGACTGTTCAGCATGTGCTCCATGACCAAACTATCACCGTGGAGGGAAGGAGGACACAGTGGTCCCTCCAGGTACACGACCTGTGATCCGGTTCTAAGTCCCTAAATCATCAGGTGGACTACTTGGACTGGCTGAATTTGGCTTATGTTTATTTTCCTCTTCTCCAGAGGACACACCTCAATTTCTGTTTTCCATTTTGAAATTAGTACTGCCTATACTGAGGGCAAGCGTCCCTGGCATCATAACTTCCATTTTATAATGTGCTGTATTTTCAATTGTTTCATTCACCTGTCAAATCAGCAGGTGTTTTCCTAAGTACCTGCTGTGTGCCAGGCCGTGTGAGTGATGCAGGGATTTCATGGTAAGCCAAAGATAAACATATCCATGAGCTGACCCTGACAAGTCTGAGAGGTAAGCATTTGTCAAATAATGGCACGTATGAATATAAATTTAGTACCATCAGATCCTTGTGTTCTGGGCCCTCCCAGAAGCAGACACTGAGGCCAGGCGAAACATGCAAGAGATTTGAGTGAACATAGAACGGCGGCCGGAGAAGAGTGGGAGGGACATCAGGCAGTGGAGCAGCTCTGCGAAGGAGAGAGATGGTAGGTAAGTCACAGTACAGCTCGAAGCCGGTCCTGCCTAAGCTGCCCACGAGAAGGGACTCAGGTTCTCCAGAACGGACCTGTGGCCATCTTCCCACTGCGCCCCGTTACAGGAAGCGTGGCCCCAGATGAGAGGTGGTAGGGGGTGCAGAGAACAGTCAGCAATGCTTCCACCAGTTAGACATCTAGAAAGTATTTTGTAGCCACCACAATACTACAAAGAAGTAAACGACGGTAACAACACAGGATCCATGAGAAGAACTCGATCTGGCCTAGAACAATGGAGGTTCCATTGTGTCGAGTGAATGAGGCGCATGAATGAGTGCTCTGGGAAGAGGGCATGCCAAGTACAAAGGCCCTGTGGCAGAAAGCTGGGTGGGCTGTTCAAGAAAGTGAAAGGAGGCCAGTGCAGCCTAGTGGAGGGAAGAATGTGAGGCAAGAGAGGTGGGCATTACAGGGGAACCTCCAGAGGTCTTCAAGCAAAGGCCACACATGGAAAACTGACCCCCACGGGCACAGGGTACAGGGTGTAGTCCCATGTGGGTGCCTGGATTTTCGGGTCATTTCACTGCAGCGTGACTGCTGGGAATGGAAGAGTGGAGAGGCAGGGATTAGACACCACGAGCTTTTGTTAGGATTAAACAGAGGTTACAAACCGGTGGCACCCAGGACAAGTGTTACTCAAAGGTGCATTTAGGTGGGCCCAGGCAGTAAATTTAACTTTTTTTTTTTTAGTTTTCTCTTCGCATTAAAAAAATGGGACAGTTACACACAAACATCTGGACCACCAGCTTCCCTTTAAAAAATCAGATCCAACAACACAAGGCCCACATTCCTGCCTGAAATCAGGTGTCTGGTAAAGAGTAGGAACTTCTCCTTTAGACAGAGCTGGGGACATGTAGTGGATTAATAAACATTTACTGAATGAGTGAATCAATGGTGAGAACACAGAGATGTGTAGCCAGCCTGGACTGGGTCCAGAGCCCCTCTCGGCCTGACGCAGACTGTGGCTGAAGACTAAGTCCACCATGCCCCTGCAAATGTCTCACCACCAACTCTTTGGGGGATGAAAACAAAGAATACTCTTGATTCTCGGTCCCTGCGGCGTTTGGAGCCAGCTCCAGCACCCCTTTCCCGTGCCTGAGACTAGAGTCACTGCCTTCCGGGAATAACCGCCTTCCGGAACACCACCTGGAACACAGCAGGTGATCAGCAAGTACGTGGTGAACCAGGAACTGAATGGCTTCAAGCCCACGGATGGGATGTCGGGGGGAACAGGGAAGAATAAGAAGGGGTACGAAGACTGAGGTGTGGGCCCCGGAACCATGAGTCAGGGGGATGCCCTCACACTTTTGACCATCAACCTTTCTGATTTTCAGGTCTCTTATCAGTCAAATGAAGGGGAAGGGTTGGATGATCTCTCTAAATCCTCCATGATGAAAATTAGTGATTTTCAGCCATTAAAAGTATCATTATCTTTTCAAACAAAAGATCTCAAATCTAATGACAGGAGATGTATGTCTGTTGGGAGCCCTGATCCTTTAACTAGATAGTTTCTCCTGAAGTCCCCATACCTTGGGAAGCCACCTCCTCTTGAGTCGGGGCTGAGCCTTTGACTTGACCCAACCAACAGAAGAGAGTGAAAGTGAAGACAGGTGGGTCTCTGGCCTCAGCTCTGAGGAGGTCCAGGGGTTTCCAGAGCTCTGAGCTGCTGCGTAAGGAGTCCAGTCATCCCCTACGGGGCACACCGAGACCATGGTGGTCTTGTGAGGAAGAGAGAAGCCCGCAGACTCTTTTGAATATTGCTTTCACGTGTGACAGTAAATCTTGGTGACCATCTACACCTGCCAACCTTGACAGGCCTTATTCTTGTAAGAGTTGTGCAATTCGTCACTATGGATCAATTTTGCGTCAATGGCCATTTAGGTAATGTCACTTCTCGAACAGCCTCTCAACTCTAACATAAGCTAAAACCTACGACAATAGCTGTTTTCTTTGTTCACCATTCTGCCATCCGAACTGGGTTCGACTGAAATCACGTTGCCACTCTTGCCTGTAGTCATCCCCGCAGATGAGTGATTGTCAACCCGGGGTGCTACAACGGTTTTTAAAACCTGCACTGTTTGACTGTTGAGTCAGGGGCACTCCACTCTCTTCCCTGAGATGGTCAGATAAAAAGTGACGACAGCCAACATAGGAATAGCCACCTGGTGCGAATGAAAATCAAAATTGTACCTATTTGTCAGATTGGCAAAAACACAATCTAGTTTTTGCTATGCGGCAGAAATTTAGTAATTTGTGTGTGAAAAGGGTGGGAAATCGCTGCCATGGATGCACTGAGCTGGCAGGTCGATTTGGGGTGGGGCTCAGCTGTCACCCAGACGCTGGAGTCCAAGCAAGAAAGAAAGGGGGGGGGGGGGTGAGAAGAAGAGCAGCTTGTGGACAGAGATGCCCCAGGAGACAGTGAGCTGCGGAGGCAGGACCATGTCCATGCCCACAAGAGCTCTGTCCATCTTTAGGGTGCCCCCTGGCCACTTGCTAACCAACTACTCCTCTCCCTCCTAGCCATTGCCTTTAGTGCTTTCACCTGATCGCAAAGCACGGAGTCCATGTACCCCAGTTACTCTGACTTCTGAGCATGTTCATCTCCCCAAGATCTCCAAATATAAGTCAGGTTTCTACCGGGGCCCACAAAGCCCTCCTAGGTATAGCAATCATGTAAGTCTGGGCTCATTATTTAAGTTTTTAGAAAAATACAGCTATGGAGGAAACATGGATTACACATAGCTAGTATGTAGGGCTCTGTCTTTCCTTTTTTTTTTTTTTTTTTTTTAAGATTTTATTTAATTAATTTTAGAAAGAGGGGAAGAGAGAGAGGCAGAGAGGGAGAGAGACATCAATGTATGGTTGCCTTTCACCTGCCTCCAGCCACAGACATGACTGGAGACCTGGTTTGCAACCTGGTTATGTGCCCTGGCTGGGGAATCGAACCTGCGACCTTTGGGTTCGCAGGCCGGCACCTTATCCACTGTGCTACCAGCCAGGGCCCTGTCTTTCCTTTTATCACCTGCCATGAGGCAGAATGTGGGGGATGAATGTGTCTGGCAAACCAGGGTTCAAATACCAACTCCAATGTTTACTTCCTCTCAAAGTCTTGGTTTCCCTGCGTGTAAGACATGAACCATCCTCCAGGAATGTTGTGTGGACCAACGCTGGTAACAGCTTACAAGGATAAGTCTCCCTTAGTGAGTGTCTAGCCTAGTCCACTGCTGGCTATTCTCGCGATTTAATGTTCATGGTTATTTTTAATTTTCACCACAACACAATAAGGTAGGGGCTTGCCTTGCGCCTGCAACTCAGAGAAGTTAGGGACTTGCTCAAAGTCACCCAGCTAATGGGTGAGGCTGCACCCAGGTCTGTGACCTCAAAGCCAGCCCTGAACATTTCTTGGGCTTCTTTTTATCTTTCCTCCAATTATTTGATGCTATTCCAAAGTCATCAGAATGGTTGCTGTAGGCACTCCTTGCTTTAATTCTGTAATGCACTGCTCTTTTCTCTGTTTGGTTTCCTGGTAAATATTTAGTATTTTTTTAAATGCCCATACAGGAAATGCCCCTGTTTACATACAATTCTTCTGGACGGCCCTGCCTCATCTGGGTTGAGGGAAGCAGCAGGGAGGCCAGGAGAAAGACCCATGAACTCCTACAGCCCTTTCAACTTCTGTCCTGTGTAACTACGGAGTCCTGCTGCCCCTCCCTGAATCCCTCCACTCGACCTCCCCTACCCCAGAGAACAGCAGCCTGGTTTCCTTCCCACCCCCACCTGCCCCCAGTCACCCAGCATCACCAACGGCACAATCTCCTTTTCATGATGAGGTGTCCACAGTGGCACAGCAGACGTCTGTGCCAGGCCAGAATCGCCGCGTTCGTCACAGGTAGTGCCCACTGTGTTGGACACCCTTCTTTTCTCTTCCCAGGCAGGACTGGCGTCAGCTTCCCTGCTACCTCTCACACCCTTCTTTTCTTTCCAGGCAGGACTGGCATCAGCTTCCCTGCTACCTCTCACGCACCGGGATCTTGTTCCTAAGTCTCATGGCTGCAGTCCCAGCTCTGCCAGTCCCCATTCCTGCACATCACTTGACCAGGATGCCCCGGCTAGGCCTGGCATTCTCCCCGAAGCCTGTTCTGCGTATTTTTCTAAAAACGCGTTGGAGCCTTGTCTACCTTCTCCCCTCCGCACGAGCAGTCCAGGGGCCGCACCAGCTTCTCCCCAGAGCTCCCCCAGTCTTTCCTGTTCATCATACTGGAGCCGTTCTCGCCACAAGCGGTGGCCGAGTCCCGTGACAGGGGTGCAGCCTGCGTCCGTACTGCCCGCAGAACGTGCTCTAGAAGCTTAGGAGAACACCCTAATAAAATACCCTCCGTGGCCCTTTTCTTGAACTAGGAGTGCAGCAAAGGAATTTGAGAAGACAGAGCCTGCAAATAGGTTTGTGGCAGCTTAATTGTATATAATAAGATCTGTCATTGATTAAGCCCATAATAATGCCCCGCACTCTCCCTACAGGCTCTATACCTATTAATCCATATTAACATGACTCAGGAATATATATGATTATCCCTCCAGATGTACAGAGAAAATTAAGGCTAACAGTTAGGTGATTTGCGGAATAATGCTACACAGCTAGTACGTATTAGAGGAGGGATCTGAACCCAGACTTTGGAGGCTCTCCAAATCCCTGAGCTTACTGGCTCCTGTTGCCCGGCCTCAGGGGCCTTTTCCTCCACCCTGCACCTCTCTGGGGTTTCCGTATTTGTCTTCTGGTTAATATTCACTCCCTGTCAAGGGTGCGGCAGGGCCTTTCTGCTTCCTCAACTTCGTTACTCGGTTTAAATCAGCTTTACTCCCTTTCAAAGGGACGTTGAAAGTGACAACTGTCAGCTAAGTGAGAGCCAACTGCAGTGTCCATACAACTGGCCACTGGGTAGTACGATAGCCTTCCTTTTATATTGTTGAAGCTTCTTTGGTAGGAAAATGGCCTAAACATTATCTAACTTTCAGGCAAGCCCAGAGGCTGTGTGGAAACCCCAAACACCCAGGAGTAGGATCACTGCGGGTGAAGAGATTAAAGCAAGATCCCAATTTGCAGGATGATGGGTGCATGGGGGGCACCAGGGACATTCTCTCCGCCGCAGCAGCATCAGGGAGAGGCATGGGGGCTTTGGAGTCAGCCCCAGGCTGTGGGGTGGCCTGGAGCAGCTTCCTGAACCTCCTGGCCTGCGTCAGCTTCCTGAGTGCAGAAACGGAGACCACAGCATGCCCTCCTGGGAAGGTTCTGCGGATTGCTAAGATCTTGCGTGTGAAGAACGCACCCGGGAGGTAACTTGGCACAAGGCAGACGCTCCTGAGACAGAAGCAACGGTGCTGAGATGCGGCCTGGCGCACGCTGGCACCCCAGCCACGCGGCCACACTCAGCGGTGTCGCTAGGCCACCGAGCCACAGCAGGCTTGTTGGCTCCCCTGCTGGCTCAGGACCCTCCTTGGGAAGCGGGGTTCAACACCCCACTCTGCCTTTCCTGCAAGCTGAGAAGAGTCCCCGAGACATACATGTGGTGATTTTAAAACCTGAAGTATTCTTGTTTTCAAAGTGAAAAGATCGAAAGTGGGGGCAGGTGGAGAGAAGAATTCAGAACGGATGCTTCCAAATTGGCAACGTGAGCAAGATGAGTGTTTGGTGCTCTTGGATTTATCCTTTCCCTGTCCCAAATAAAGGGCAGGGGTCAGGGGAGTGTCTTAGATTGTGTGTATTGTGTGTGTGTGTGAGTGTGTGTCGGGGAGGAGGTGCACTTCTCCCTCGGCTTTCTGCCCGTTGACCTCAGCCTCCTCACCCGCTGCAGTGCGTGAGCTCGCAGCTGCCTCATACACCTGCCCCGTGGTAGAGGAGCCCCGTGGCGGAGGTCCTTTTGGGGTAACCACTTTCCTAGTCTCTAACAAGCTCAGAAGCAGGGCGGGTGTGAGACGCAGTGCGTGTGGCGTGTATGGGGGAGGGCACACCCCACCCACAGGGACAGAACTCAGTGCCAACGACAGTTGGCCGGGAGGGTGGGTCCAGGGTGGCTATATCTGGCTTTTCAAACGTTGCCAATGATCTTGAGATACTTTAAATGTAAAATGGACCACCCAGACACATTATAACTGTAAATAGCCCAGGGAAACATTCTATTGGCTTTCCAAAAGGGCTGGACATCATCACCCTGTAGGGGGCAAGACACTGGGGCTCCTTAGCACAAATGCAGCACCCATCACCCTGCCAGCTACCCCTCCAGGTCTCTCCACTTCTGACTCACTGGCTTCCTTCTCTAGAAAGGACATGGAAAACGCCAGACAAAAACGAGGCCAGGGGAGAAAGAGCTAGTGATGGAAAGAGAAGACAGAAGAAGGTCTCTGACTAGTAACACCCAGTGAGTGGCCGGCATGCCTCTCAGAGGTTCACAGCCGGGTCCCCCCTCCTCACCTGCTCCAGCACCCCCAGAATGACAGTGCACCCTGGGCCGGTGAGCTGCTGCTTATGCTTGGAATGGAAGGCATGCAGCCTCAGACTCCGGCTGCAGGGCGCCGCGGAGCAGGCTGGAGAAACGGCTCCCAGCTCTGTTCCAGGTGCCCCGCCACTGCGCCAGGTGAGGGGAAGTAGGTCGTAAAACACTTTGGGTCTTATCAAAGGCTAAGAGAAACCTGCAACCACCTCCCCTGATGGTGCCCCGTCCTGATAGGAAGCCGAGCGGAGGGAGGGTAGTCTGCAAGGGCCTCTGTGAGCCCCCCTTCTTGCCTGGCTCTCTTGCTCATCTGCTTTCTCTGGGGCCCGGCAGGGGGTGCACCCAGGTTTCTTGATTTCCTTCCCCCCTGCCTGCTCCCTGCTGTGGAGAACCAGGTAGGAAACAGAGCATCCTGAAGTCATGGCTTTGATTCTGGTGGGTACCGCTGCCTGAACCCCAACTCCTCTGTCACCAGCAGTGGGATTTACCCTCTGAACCTCACTGTCCTTAACTCTAAAATGGGGGGGGGGGGAACAGTACACACCATGAGGCCTCAATGAGTTCATTAAAACAAGACCCTAACTATAAAGCATTTACCACAGGATACAGCACAAGTCAACTGTCACCAAGTGGAGCAGCGGTCCCTCCAGCCTCCGGACTCCAAGTGCGCCCAGAAAGCTGCGTGAGGCTATTCAGCCCCGTGCCCTGCAGGGGCCACCAGGGCCAGGCTGCCCGAGTCCATGCCCTGACCACCACTTAAGACAGGTAGCTACTTCCATTCCGTCACCTGTGAGGCCATTCGTGGTACCCACCTCGGGGAATGTTGGGAAGACGGACAGAGTGAGCTGGGCCGTGCCCAGCATTAAGTTCACCGTGGGTGCTGGGTGGGGGGTAAACATTATCACTGCAGCGAACCCTGGGGAACATGGGCCGGCATGAGCTCAGCCCTTGCCCAGACGGAGCTGATGACCTCGGACAGACAGACTCGCAGGAGTTCCCGAGGGAAGCTGTAGGGGGATGCCGGTGCCAACCACAGGCTGTGGCCCTTGGGCATCGCCAGCCTCCGATCCCACCCGAGGCCCTTCTCTGGCATCCGGAGCCTGCTCTGCCCGTGTCCAGCAGGGCAGGAATGTCGGAGAGGTTGAGACGGACAGCAGCGGCTATGGAAACACCCCAGCTCATTCCCTCGGTGAGTTCACCCCGAGGGGCATGGAGCCCCCTGACCACTGCCTGGATGATGTTTCTTATTGGCTGACTTTCTCTCTTGTCCCTCATCCTCTCTGGTGTTCAGTGGATTCATCTCCAAAGCTGCCTGCACTTGAATCCTTGTCTTAGGGATCATATTTTAAGAGCTGAAAACTGAGGTGCTAGGCTGAGCATCCCAAAGGGCTATGATGTTTGTATAGCCAGCAGGCGCCAGGAGTCCATGGTGGGGACTGGGGGAGAGGCCCTTGGCCACGGCTCCCCCCCAGGGAAACTGCTCTTCCCCTGAACACGTGGCCCCTGTGAACCCGCATCCACCCTCCATCCTTGGTTGGGAGCGGGCCTCCTGAGCAACGTCCCTGGGGCAGGGGGCCACGGTGGACTGATGTTAAGAAGCAGGGATGCTGTCTCCTGGCTGGGACCACATGCCCACTGCGGCTTCTCAGCTTAATGTAGCGTCTGCAAACCAGAGCACGCAAACCCACCTAGGGGAGGGACATCGTCCATCGGATGTGCGAGAGAAACGTCAATTCCTTACCTCTTGCACGCGCCCTGACAGGGCCGGCAGCCCCGGAGTGTGCCGGGAGGATCAAATGGGCGAATTTTTGCTTTGGGGGACAATGCCCACCCCACGCAGCCGCACTGGTCGGGGCTCTACTCCATTTTTCAAAAAACAGGTCAAATGTAAAAAACACAATTCTCTCTGTTTCTGGTAAAAATATCAATAACAACAACAACAGCAGCAGCAGTAACCCCAGCCCAGAGTTCACTTTATAACAATGAAACAGAAGGACACTAGCTACTCAAACAAGGGGAGACAGTGGGGTAAAAGATCAAGGCTCGGAA
Source organism: Noctilio leporinus (assembly GCA_004026585.1). Lineage (NCBI taxonomy): Eukaryota > Metazoa > Chordata > Mammalia > Chiroptera > Noctilionidae > Noctilio > Noctilio leporinus. The sequence goes on from PVIW01000535.1 coordinate 108,038, forward strand.
GGGCCACTTCTGAGCTGGTACCTGAGTAACAAGTTCCAGTTCGTTTGTCGATGAAAAATAACACATGGAGAAAGAGGAAGAAAGCAGGGAAGGCCCTCAGAGCCAGCACTGACCATGTCCCCTGGAGGAAGTGAACGCATGGCAGAGGCAAGCCTGCCTTCTTCAGGCAGGTACCTGCTCCAGAGGAGGGTGCCCTCCGATGGAGCGTTTCCCTCCTCACGGACAGTTTGAAAATCTAACAGGAGGCTAGAGGGTAGGTGCCCAGGCCTTAGAAAAAGCAAAGGAGAAGAAAGAAAAAAATCTTTGTTTTTTTTTTTTTAATTTTAAAGAAAACAGGCTTTTCTTCAAAGAAATTTTTTTTTCCCCAAAATTCAGAGCTTGGACTATTTAGAGAAGAACAAAGCACAGCCAGACCCCCTGGACTCCAACTCTTTCCAAACAAATGCAGTCACTTCCAACCACTCACAGGTGTTTTTCCTCCCAAAACAAACACAGAAACAAGTATTTACCAAGTTAGGAAAAATGAACGGAAGTCACCTGGATGCAAGGTTGCCCCACCCATGCCCAAGATCTCCAGCCTGGGACCTGACACAGAATGTGACACCTCCGGTCCACGGCGGGACATGAAACCCTTGGGCCAAAGAGAGTTAGTCCCAGAATATAATCTCCAGGGTAAATGAAGGCCACATCTTTTCAGGCGAGTGTGTGTGGCTCCCAGGGCAGAAGGGAATGTAGACAAAGAGAATGCCAGTGGCCTTTTCCTCATCTGCCTCTTGCGCAGAAATGCCCTCAAAGAGCTCAGGCCTGCCTTGCGGATCAATCCATTAAGTTTGTCAGCAGCACAAAGTGTGGCTGGGCTGCGCGCTGACCACCTTGAATAATTTCTCATGTGCTTGTTTGTGGGAAAGGCCCTTGTTTGCTTTTGTTCCCAAATGTCCCAGATGTGGACAGGCCTCAAAACTAGGACAAGCAGCTGCGGAGTGGTTCGCTTCAGCACCCCCTGCCCCATCCTCTGACTTCACCACCGGATCTAGAGAAGTAGAAAGAAGTGAGTGTGGCCATAGGAGGAGGGAAGGGAGGAAAGAAAGAGGGAGGATAGGAGAAGACAACAAAAAAGAAAGGGAGGAAGGGAAAAATGAAACAACATGGAGGAGAGCAGGAAGGAAAGAGGGAGTAAGGAAACAGAAAGGAGAGAGGAGGGGGAGAGAGGAAGTAAGAAAAAAAGAGGGACAGAGAGATCTGATGCTGTCAGACCCTCACTGGTTTCCACTAAGGAGCCAGATAATCACCTCTCAGTGAAAAGCTGAGATTAAGCTCACAACATCATTTCCATTATGTTAATGTTGCTTTAAAATATATTGCACCAAGTGCTGCAACAATCAAATTATCAATTATAATGTCTACTCTGCGTAGAAAAGTGTTGCAAACAGAGGGCTGATTGCTGCTTCAGTACATCCAATCTGCATACTCATTGTTCAGTACAGGGAAAACAAATTATCTTGTGTTGGCCCCAGTTCAAATTTAATTAAATGAGTGCAAAGCAATTATAATAAAGTACAATAGCTTGGTAATGAAAGGAAAATAACTCATTAACCTATTAATCTTTATTTATGTTCCTCTCAAATAACTATGTAATTTCTTTATCACCGCATCCCGGAAGAAAAAGGAGAATCTCCCTGCTAGTGGCCTGGTTTAACAGGTTCTATTTAGTGCAGATGCCATCGCGTGGGGCGGTGGTCACCAACTTGTCCCACCTTCACACCAAGCTCCCTGCCCGCACCTACACAGGTACGTAGCGGAGATGCTGCATCCCTCCCCCACACTCTCTTGACACTTGTAGATATGTGAGTTGAGTCTCTGGAGGCGGAGACGTGCTTACACAGCACGAGGGAGGCACCAGCCACACCTGCTGAGATACCAGGAGTTCACACTTCGCAGTGCTTGGCAGCCAACAAAGTTTCCATGTACACGATCTCATCTGAGCCACCAGCACTGGGGGGCGGTGAGATTCCTGCTGCCCGTTGGTGGGACAACAGCGTGGAGTCTAGGACCAGGTAAGCGTGTGCTAGGCCTTGATGAGCACCAGTAGCAGATCCGATACCCTAATTGCGGTCTGCAGCCCCTGAATCTTCATTTACATCCCCCGTAATGAACCTCACTGCTTGAAGCCCAATCCAGGGACCAGCAGCTTTGGAATCGTCTGGAAGCCCGTCCAAGGAACAGATGCTCTGGAAGGGCTCGTGGTGCTCGATGCCTCAGTGCTTTTCCCACCGAGAACAGCGACTCGGGCACATCTCCTGGGGAAACAGAGTTCTGAAGCTGTCATAGCATGTCCTGGAAACGTGCCACACCTTGAGGTGACCTTGAGGTGACCTCGAGGGCTCGGGGTGGACTCCAGCTTCCATGGGCGCGACATCTGAAGGCCTGGCTGAAAGTACAGGGTGCAATAAAGGCAGAAGTGGTTTCTCTCTCCAGCCCCATACTTGGCTTCTCCAACCCTCCTTCCTTCAAGGAGAATTCTGGATATTGGTGATGTTTCCACATTGTCCGTGTTACAACAAGCACCTTTTTTCAGAGAAGGTGGCAGGCGAGGAGGGCTTTACGCTGCCTTACAGATGGCAAGACAGACCTGAGGTCTGGCTTGGCTTTAAGGATCGTAGCTTCTTTTATTTAAGGAGAAGAAGAACAGCAACAAAAACCGAGAGGAAAGGAAAAGCAAGGAGGGAAGGAGGGAGGGGAGGGAGAGGAGCGGAGGAAGACAAGACGCAGCAGAGGGGTGGTGTGCTAGGTATTCCTGCTTTTCACCACATACCTTCAGCTCTTGCTCTTCGGGACATGTGGACGATTCTAGCCTTGCCTCCTTGGAAGTAGTGGGGAGCACGTGAATAGCGTGAACTAAGAGTGGCCAACAGAAGTTTCACGTTTCATGTCGGGGTCAAAGCCTTCATGCCTTGTGGAGACCTTACGGAGCTCCCATTCACCTCCCTGCATGACGCCTGGCCATACCCAAGAGGTGGCCCTGCAGCCCAGAGTGCATGAGAACACGGACCGAAACTCTGCTGACCTGAGACAGACACTTGATGCGACTGAGGAAAATATAAGCCTTTGTGTTTTTCTGAGCCACTGGAGTTTGAGGCTTTTGTTACTGCAGCATAACATAGCCTGACTCTTACAAATGCTGATCTGGAAGGAGGAGAAACTAGTTAACATCTGTATACTGCATTCTTTTTTTCACTTGACAGCATTCCTGTGAAATAGGTAGGGCATGGTTATGATGTATTACTTCGTTATTATCACTTACTTTCATAAAGACAGAGAAGTTTAAGTGCTCTGCCCCAAGTCACCAGGATTGTAGGTGGCAGTGGTAGTTTTGGAAGGCCTGTCACCTGATGATTAGGCTCCCAATGACCTTCCCCCGCAACAGAGACTATTTCCGCCAAGAAAGGACTGGAACTGCTTCTGCCCTTCTGGTCACTCAAACCCCAGACTGGTGCCTCTGGCTCTGGACTCAGGCTGCTTTTCCTTCATCACTCGGTTGCAGGGGGTGGGGGTGGGGGTCCAAGGAATTGGGCAAAAATCAGGCCAAAGGAAAATGGGTGCGTGTCATTGCCCATCTGTGATGGGCTAGAAACCGCTGGACGGAGTCCAGGCTGATGACCTGCGTGGTGGTGCTCGGCCAGCCATTCCACTGTCCTCGTTTGCTTTGTCTTTCTTTCGACTGTTTTGACTTGTTGGAAGATAAAAGCACAAACATCAGTGATGGAGGGACTGTCCTTCACCACAGGAATGCCAAAATACTGAGCTCTGGTTTACATACAGTAAAATCTCTCTTAAATAAACCCCACTTAATCCAGTCACCAAATTTACCAACGCTGTCCCTTCTGCCTAGAAAACGTCCCTGACCCTCCTCCACCAGGTGAGTGGCTGTGACTGATCCCAGGAACCCGTGACGTTCATCCCCAAACCCACTTAGGCCAGTCACACTTACTATTGTGATATGGACAATGAGGCAATGTGAATAATGCAGGAAACGGGTATTTCTGTGAAAACCGAGTTAAATGCTTTGGAGATATCTGATAAAGTCACTAAAAAGAGTGTTGGCAAATCTGTCAAAACTTGAGGAAAATTGTGAAGAATGATATAGAAATAGCCCCAGGATATTCTTTTAGTCTCGTGAGGTTTCATATTACATTTTTAAGAAAATGAAATGGAAATAATACATTGTGGGTGTGCTTTATGGAAGAAAGATCATCTAGAACCCTGAGCGATGAAACTGAACCCTTTACAACCAAAAAAGAGGGCTAGTCTTATACCAAATGCTTGGCAGAGTAATATATATGTTCTGAATTATGATAAAAGTAAATATGTAAGGGATGTGTGTTTTAAAATCATCCCTCACTTCCACTCTACCTGTGTGCCCCAGTGGACTTTTCCATTACTATTTTCCATGTTTGTCTTTGGCCCGTTCACCCTCCATCCCATAGACATTCTGTACTATTTTTAAGTTCACGGTCTTTCAGATATTCATTATTCAATACATATTTATGGGACCATTGCCGTATGCCAGGCACAGGATTGGGTGTGCAGCTAGATCAGTGAACCATAGATCCTACAGCTGGGAAAACAGACTGTAAGTAAACAATCAAAGAATCATTGTTTAATAATCATTGTCACGTGTGGAGGAGGAGGAATGGTTGACCCCGTCTTCTCATAACTTAGGCCTGGGAAGTGTCTCCTTCTTCTGGAGGGTAAAATAAGTGTTGTTTGAATACACGAGCAGGCAACTTGCCTTCCTTGGATTCCATTTCTATTACAAATTGTTTTCCCATTTTACTTAGTATAACTTGCAAATAAAGTGAGCGGGCATAGCTGTGTTTCAATAAAGCTTTATTTCCATCATCAGGTGGTGGGCAAGATGAGGCCCATGGACCACGGCTGGCCAGCCCCTGTGCTAAGTGACTTAGTTCCCCGCAGTGGCTCAACCCTGGGGTACAACACAGCCCCGTGTGGTCCCAGCTCACATCCTTGCAGTCTCTTTACCAAGCTCCCCCTGAATTACCCAAATTGACGGGGCCATCTGTTTCCTGCAAGGACCCTAATTGATGCACTTGCCTTTGCATTCCTCCAACACAGGCTTTAATTGCAAAGGAACCACAGCCACCAAACCAAGAACAAAAGGGACGCAGTGCTTCACCGGCATTCATGCATCTCGGAATATGACGGCCTATTTCACAAAGTTGCAACATGCTCTTCAAGTTGGCTGGAGCCAAAATAAATAAACCTTTCTTTCTCGGGACCTGGAGTCTCAATCCTGCGGCCCTGCGCGGCCCCTCCTAATGGAATGGAGGTCTGTTCTAATTAAACGAGAAAACACTTCTTTTCACCAGGGGAGAACGGAAGGCATTGTCCTCCGTGCTGCAAAGAAAGTATGCTTTAATAAGAACCCTTTTATAATCCCTGCTTTTATTTGCTGCTTCCCCAAGCTTTGGCCAGCCAGAAAAGGATTGTAAAGTTGACAAATACAAGCAGGGACAAAGAAGTTTGGGGAGATAATGCCTCAGTGAACGCACCAGTATTTGAAAGTGTATTGATCCCACCACACGTAGAAGATGATCGCAGGAAAGCCAAAGCTGCCATCGGGGTGATGTTTCTATCACAAAGGAAAAGCCCCACCAGGCAGGACCGTCTATTACTCATCTTGTGCAGAGGTATGTGTGCCCAGTGTTGAGGAAACCAGCTCTGGACAAAACACAGGGTGCGGTACCTGAAGGTCTGGGTTCGAATCTAACCCACGGCCCTTCCTGGAACATATCGCATTGCCAATAGTCAACAGAGGCTGAAGTCAACGGAAGGATGACATTGTCTAAGCCTCACACACAGCCTCGCCTGAAGCAGCCTTAAAGCAATAGACTATGGGGGACACAGGCAGCTTTTCACTGCATCCTCACCGTTTGTCACGGGAGTTTGCAGGTTCTCTCCCTGAGGGTGTTCAGAGATGGAAACCTCTCTCGCCCCTTGAATGAGGACTGCGCACGTGACTTGCTCCGGCCACCGCTCTGTGGCGAAGTGCTGGCGTACCCTGTCTTCCTCAGAATCCTGCCTCCACGCGGCACAGCCGGGGCCAGCCTGCTGGAGGACCGGGCGCTGATGCAGAGCAGAGCCCGATGCCCGCAACCAGGAGCCGCACTGCAGAGAATGGGGGAGAACGGGGGAGCCCCGGGCTCTCCATTCAGCAGAGCTGCCCAACCAAACTCAGCCTACGCTGTTGACCCACAAACAGGCTTTGAGCTAAATAAGCAGTTGTTTTAAGCTACAATATGGTGAGGTGACCCATTACTTATCAATAACCCACTGATACAAAAGCCCAATCCTGGGTTTTTCAATTCTATGAATCAATAACTTATCTTTGTGTTTTCATCTGGGTTTTCTGTGACTTGAAAGGAAAAGAACCCCAGTACAACCAAGGTGTGTCTCCCTTTCCCAACCGACAGCATTGTCAGGGGTCCTGTCTGTCGGATCTGGAACCAAGAGTGAGGAATCAATAAATTCTTAAAACTAAAACTAAAGCAGGGATTCTATAGAAGTCCTATTCCACTCCAGGAAAAAGATAGAACCCCGCTGACCTGTGTCTGAATACAATCCAGCAACCAGTACTTACCAGCTGCTGGCAAATTATGTGACTGCATGTGCACATGTGTGTGTATGTGTGCATAGTGTGCACATGCATGTGGAGGGAGGGGGAGAGAGGGAGAAGATAAGACATTATTTTTATTGTCCAATCAGAGTTCAGTCAAGCTCACTTTCTCTACCTCAAGTGAGCTTATATTTTAAGTTCCTACATGGTTGCTTCCCCCCTCCAATCCACAAAGGTCAGATGGAAGAGGACCTTGCTGAAAAGCTGAAGAAGTGAAACAGACTTGGTGGACAGAGTCCTTCCCTCAGCCCAGGGCTCAGGTGAGGGCTCACTGGCTGACCTCTGCTCTTTTCCCTAAACTCTCCCAGGCCTTGACAGCTCCAAACCTCCCCTTCTTCCTCCCCACTCCCCACTCAGAGGATCATCTCTTTCCCCAAGAAAGCTCAGTGGCTGATCCCAGGTAGCACTCGCCATTCAGGGGAAAAGGGAGGCCTGGGTCCATTCGGGTGATCTCCTCCAACCTGGACAACCAGTACCGTTTCTGACAACTAGCAGTGATTAGAACGAGGCCTGGAGCCGTTCAAAGCTCCCTTCCCACCTGAATGCCAACCTGCGGAATGGAGAGCGCACGGCCCCGGGGAACCGGAGGCCAACGAGAAGACACGCAGAACCGAGCGCAGGTGGGGCAGGTGAGCTGAGGAGAGGGGAAACCGGCATGTGACGAAGAGCAGTCAGGTGAGGTTAGTCAACAGAAGTGCGGCAAAGCAAATCATACGCATAATCGGGGGGATGAGGGGGAAAGTAGCAAAGGGCTTCAATGCATTCTCATCACTCATCCCCTTGCTTGGAGTATGAAGTACAATCTCTGCACCATGCTCTTATGCTCCTACATGGTTGACTGACCAGCCCCATCTCCAGCTTCTTCCCTAAATAGGTGCTACGTATTCCTAGACGCACTAGCCTTCTTTTATTTTTCCAACATGCCAGACATGTCCCTGTCTCTGAACCTGGGCGTTCACCGTTTGTTTCTGCACAGCAGGCTTCTTCCCACCCTTCAGGTCTCAGTTCATGTCACCTCCTCCCAGAAGTCATCCTTGATGACCATATCCAACACGGACCTGCCCCTGCCCAGCACTTTCTACCTCGTTACTCTAGAATGTTCCCCTTCATTGAACTTCACGCTAGCTAAAGCCATCTTGTTTATGTTACTTCCTTCTTTCTGCTAACTTTGGGCTTAGTTTGTTCTTCTTTTTTGAGTTCTCTGAGGCATAAAGTTAGGTTGTTTATTTTTAGATCCTTTTTTTTTTTTGATGTATGCATTTGTTGCAATAAACTTCCCTCTTATTCCTGCTTTTGCTGCATCCCATAAGTTTTTGTATGTGTGTTTTCATTTTCATTTGTCTCGAAGTAGTTTCTAATTTCCTTTTTGATTTCTCTGTTAATCTAGTGGCTGTTCATGACTGTACTATTTTTTTTTTTTTTTTTTTTTGAGTTTAAGTTTAACACCCACATGAATTTATTAAATCCAGACTGTGTTAAAGGGCGGCGGTCTGGGAGGAGGGGGCTGATCAGGGGATGAAGGACAAGATGGCAGATGGCTGTGGGCATCCCACAGAGGGGCCCTGGCCTCTCCCGTCTGGCTCACCCCCTCGGCAATGCCGCGTCGGCTTCACCATGATTCCCAATGATGCTGGGCTGGCGGGGCAAGATGGCTAAAACAGGAACAGACAGACAGACAGCGCTTCCACAAACCACGTGCCCTGACCTGCCCCAGCCCCCACACCACGCACTGGGCCCTGGGCCCAAGGGGGTGCCTCCTGCTGCCCCGGCCCAATCTGTCCAGGGAAAGGGCAACAGGAAGGGGAGGTGAGGGGCCCGGGTCAGCAGGGGTGGTGGTCACCAGGAGCCACAGTGGATGGTGAGGACCAGAAACAGTTAATCCCTCTTCTTGTCCTCTGCTGGCTTTGGAGGGACTTCCTGGGGCTCGGTGGTGGAACTGGCCCCCTGGGTGGACTTGGCAGGTAGGGGTGTAGACGCCTCTTCCCCAGCGGCGGTGGTGACTTGTAGCAGGGCTGGGAGTGGGCGGGGGTGGGGGGCCCCTGTTGCCGTTGGGGCCTCTGCCACAGGGACAGCTGCTGTCGGGGCCTCGCCACTCATGCCAAACTCGTTCACCCGCATGGGGTCGATGCGGTAGATCCACCGTTGGTAGAGGTAGATGAAGAAGACCACATCATCCCGCAGGCAGCCGATCTGGTACATGACGGGCATCTTGATCACAAAGACGAAGAGGTCATCAATGAAGGTGTTGAGGGCCTTGTAGGTGAGCATGCGCCAGGGCAGGTGAGCCACAGACTTGAGCTTATAGTTGATGAATAGCTGGGGTGTCATGGTGATGAAACTGAAGGTCAGCAGGAAGCTTAATTTTCATGTATTTTTGAGTTTTCTTATTTTCCTTCTGCTATTGATTTCTGGTTTCATTCTATGTGGTCAGAAGACAGTTGACAGGATTTGAGAGTTCGGTGCTCTTCACTTTGTTAAGATGTGTTTTAGGACCTAATACACATCTATCCTAGGGAAAATTCTGTGTGCATGAGAAGGCGCACATTCTGCTGCTGTTAGGTGGACCGTATGTGTCTGTATATGTCTGTTTGGTCCGTTTAATCTACAGTGTTGTTTAAGTTCCCTGTTTTCTTGAGTGTGGATATTCTATCCATTACTATTAGAAAGGTGTTCAAGTCTATTATTATTATATTGCTATTTCTCCTAAGTTTTGTCAAAACATGCTTTATATTTTTAGGTCCTCTGGTGTTGGGTACATATATAGTATTTATAGTTACCATGTCCTCTTCATGAATTGACCCTTTTATCTTTATATAATATCCTTCTTTGTCTCTTGTGATAGCTTTTGACTTCAAGTCTATTTTGTTTGATAACCATGATCACAGAACATCTTTTTCCATTGCTTCACTTTTAGCCTATGTGTGTCCTTAAATCCCAAGGGAGTTTGTGGTAGCAGGTGGATCTTTTTAAAAATCTATTTGGTGACTCTATTAAAATTGTTCTATTGATGCATTTCCCCACTTGATCACTGTCTGTCCTTTTCTAGAATGTTAGCTCCATGTCATTGACTTGGTACCCTCCTATGCCCTGACACTTGGCCTGACACAGAGTAAAAACTCAGTAAGTACTTTTCAAATGAAAGAAAAATAATGACAGCCTTGGCAGCAAAGCCAATCGTTAAATAATTACTTAATAAGATAAACTATTTCTTGTTTTCACAACAAATGTGTCCTAAGCCTTTAGAGTTTGTGCTTCACAAATCTTCCCATCCCATGGGGCGGGTAAAGGGTGAGGCCAGGAGGGGCAGGGTGAGAAACAGAGCAGGAAACCAATCTCAACCACAGTGGTTAATTGCCCCAAGGGGCCCTTCACGGTTCAAATGTGCTGCTCAGTGGCATAGCACTGGGGATGAGGACAGTCATTTAGAGCTGCTGGAGTATGGGTATAATAAAAAGTAAAACAACTTTTACCGATTTTCCCATTGCTTTTCATTCCCTATAGACTCTGCATCTTTCGCTGGTGGAGGTAGGTAGCCCACTCCCACCTCCACCCCACTCCACGCCCCCAACCTTGGCACACATTTACCGGGAGAGCAGTTGTCCTTGCAGTCACTTGGGAGTGTCCACACAGACACTTACCAAAGTAAGCACGGTGAAGGTTAGAATCTTTACTCGGGCCACAAGGAACCCTTGCTTTGGGGTGCTAGGATGTCTTGATAGGGGCTCTTTGTCGGCCGACTCCGTCTCTTCCGGCCCTGCAGAAACCCCTTCTCTCACCCCAGCCACTCTCCCGAGGGCATGCAGATCCCAGTTTACCCAAGTCCACGGGCCATGCCAGCCCATGACTCATGGCTCCCCATCTCCACTAGGGCCACCGAGACAAAGATCCAAGTGGGGAGGGATGAGGAAAGGAGGAGCAGGTCTTTTCCAGAAACATGAACCTCATCGTGGAAAGAGATATGTGAACTCACATTTGTGTCTCACCTCTACCTGCCCCTTTCCACATCAACAAAGAGTGGCCCCCAGGACAAGCCGGGTCCGTGCAGAGGGCCTGACGGCTCAGCTCCTGCCTGGACACGTGCCCCCACTCCAGTGGAGCTCTTCAGGCACAACAGCGATCTGTCTTTGAGCTACTTCCTCCCTGATGCTTGCTTTGACCTCTCTTCTTTTATCCCACTTAGCAATTTTGTATTACTTTTCATTTTCTTCAACTACATATTTCATGGCGCACAAAAAGCATCACCCAGAGACACGTATGTTAAAATCCTTTCGTGTGTCCACATTTCCTGACTACAACAGTTGGTCTGCAGCAGTCTAAGGGTGGCCCATAGGTTCTCAGCCAACGCCCATTTAGCAGGGAAAGCTGACACCATCATGTGGCCCAGGATTCCAAGGTTGCACCTGAATTCAGGGGCAAAGGGTGCTGCAATCAATTAGCAACATCTGCCACCGGCTTGAGCAGAAGGAGGACAGGCTTTGTGTCATGGACTTACCATCCCTGCAGCAAACCCTAGGCATTGACGAATCTAAAATTCAGGGGTTATGTCACTGCAGAGGAGCCTCGAATGTTCCAAACCGCATAGTAATGGGTATTTTGTGCAAGGTTTGGACTTGACTCCCATGTCCTGGGTATCTGGAAAGAAGTCATGTTGCCCGGGAGCTTCAGGGAATTTTCTCAAACTCACCCTGCAAAGCTACTTTGAGATTCTCACCCCACTTCACATGAACCATATTTTTACAGAAATTAGAACTCTTATTTTGTTGTGGAAAAATAATGAAAGTACCACACAGAGATAAACCTTGACTATCTTGGCTACTATCATACAGCTGGTTCCAAGTAGGTGCATAGGAAATATTTATTAAGTGAAAGGAAGGCAGAGAAGGAAGGAGGCAAAATGGACAATGGAGTACCGAGATCCAGGAATGGGGGTGGGTGTTAGGGAGTGGGGATCGGGGGAGAGAGAAAGCAAAGTTGGTACAGAAAGTGTAAGTTGGTGGTAAAACAACCTATGCTTGGGCTCCAGGGGTCATTTAAGCGTTTGTGAAGCTTCCTGGTTTCTGAAGGGGGAAATTAATTAACTAATTAACTAACGTGACAGTTGGGATGAAAATCTCTGTGGTACCAGCCTTATCCATTTCCCACCCCAAGCAGGGACTCTGCACGTCGACAACTGAAGGTCCCACTGTCTCTCCCCTGTGGGGTCACTGTGGGCTCACGGACATGGGAGGGGATTTGTTAGGAGGCTCTGTTTCTAGATTTCAGTAAGAAGGGGGCACTATTTCAGCCCAGGATGAGGGGGAAAGGGTGGGAATAGGGTTGCCCCAACACCAGCCAGTGCTACCTGACAATGGTTAGGGGGAACAGGAGAATTGAGGTCACCCCCTTATGTACCTATTGAATGGAAAGAACAACATTAAATAAGATAATGCATGCTAGCCATTTAGCTCACGATTGGTACGCTATTGCAACTTTTTTTGATGCTGTTACTCTTTTTTTTTTTTTTTTTTTTAATTAAATCCTCACCCAGGACAGGCTTATTGATTTTAGAGAGAGGGTAAAGGGGGAGAGAGGGAGGGAGAGAGAAACATCGATTGGTTGGCCCTCATGCCATAGTCTCACTAAGAACTGAACCCGAAACCTTTCTGTTTACAGGATGACACACCAACCAACTGAGCCACTAGCTGGGGTTGCTGCTATTACTCTTAGGGGCAAAATGCCCCTGATAAGACTAACTGCACATCCAAAGTCTTTCCCTGGGCTCACAGCCTGACTGATTTTCCTATTTGTCTTACAGTCAGATACAGCCATGGGACTGGTTTTGGACAACGGCCACTTCCAGGTCTGGCTTACAGGATCTCCCTCCATGCTCTATGACCTAAAGTCTAGGGGACAGCAGAGCCACCAGGCAAAAGGAGCCTGACCCGTGACCCACTCCCAACCCTGCTGACCGAGAGGGTGCAGAACTGTGCACTAGAAGTACACTTTCCCGCTCATCCTTTGTTGAAATTGGTGGACTCTTCGTTCTGGGAGCCAGTGCCACTTACCCCAGCTAAGACACCAAGGAAGTCTTTCAACACGTCAACACGGCTTCTCTGAAATTCCCTTTCCCACAATTCGCTTCTCCAGGGCCTTATGCCATGAATCCCAGCTGCCGGGTCAACTGTGGTGGGACCTGCTTTCTCGAAGGGACTCGGAGGCTTCAGATTCACCGGGGGTCCTGCAAACACTCCTCCCTGCTGTTGGGTTGCGGGCCCAGAAGCGTTAGAGCAGCATGCGATTCCTGGATTCCTGTGCTGTCACCCGCGCTGGTGAGAACCCCTCGCCTCAGCCATTCATCACACGCGGGCCACCGACCAGCCTAGACTTAAAGGTGATGTGGGCTGAGCAGCATTTTAGCTGCAGGAAGAGACTTCCATCACGTGGCCAGAGCTTCATGGCAGCAAGTTGCACTCATGCCCCGACCCCAGCGCTTATCACGAGGCGGTCCGGTCGCGCCAACCCTTCCCGGAGCGACACCCCCGGTTCAGCTAAATAAACAGATTTCCGTCACCATCCAGAAGGTACCAATTCATTTCTGAGATCAGGCCTGAAGGGGGCTGGAAGCCCAAATGGTGAGGCCAGGCCAGGCCCTGCTCAGTGGATTTCTCGCGAGTCAACGTTTAAACCTCCAACTCCTGAGACGCTGTTTTCTAGGCACAGCTGACTTAGGCAATCAAGACAACGTTCTTCAGCAGTAACCTGAGCGACACGTAGTCTAAGTGCGAATTAATAAGTCGGCTGACACCAGGCCGCAGATGCTCCCCACTCCGGTGACACGACTGAAGTGATGATAAGCAGATTTACATACTTAACTAATAAGTTTATTTAAAGGAAATTTCCAAATCCAAAAGCACATCCAGATTTCTTCTCTGGCTGCAGATCAAAAGACGTCCTATCAATAGCTGCAGAATCCAGGATAAACCCTTTCAACATCTGCTTAAAACCAAACAACAGATTGAGGGCTTGGGTAAGACTTCATTGCAGACAAATTTTACTGCGTCTTACATAAATACATATTTTCGTGTCCCCGGGCGGGAGAGGGTGCTGACTTCCTCAGTTCTCGTGTTCGCAACACACAGCAGTGTTCTGTTATTCGCCCCGACAGCTAGCCCTTCATGGAGCCGTCCCGGCTCGAGGTTTTCTTGCAGACTGACGGATGGACAGGTTTTTCTCTCCCACCAGGAAAGTGGAGCAAGAGGCAGGGGCTTGAGCTGGAGCTCGGAATGTTGTAGGAAAGCAAGATCAGCCCCGCTACCAACCAGCAGGTGCTCTGTTTGCCCATCATTACGGAAAAGCGACATTTGGTCTCCCTCTCCCTTCATTTTCGGAGGAGACTGTAGAAATAGCCATGTGCCGTGAGCATCAGCATTTTTATTTTCTGTTTTCTTGCAGGCTCCCCAAGGGAGAGCCCAGAAGCTGGATCAGAGCATTAACAGCACTGATGCCTGTGAAGGAGATGGTAATAGGGTGGGTGTTGACCACAACAGCTCTTGCGCCTGTCAAGTGAATTAGTTTCCTTTCCCTTCGTGTTAACTGCCTGAAACTGGACCAGAATTGTTGGGCACTGAGGCATTTTCCCCACCTCCTGACCAGGGCTGTACTTGAACTTAGGACCTGCGTCAGAATCTCCCTTTGCTGTTTAGTATCAGGGCCCATAGGAGCAGGTTGACCCTGGAGTGGGAGACCTAGAGGGTCAGAAGTCACCCTCTTTGCCCCTTCTCCGTCCTTTGAACTTATGTTCTACTTCTGGGTCCGATCTCCTCACAACCAACATAGGAAGACTAGGTTGGTGGAGCCCAAGAAACTCAAACTAAAATCACAATGAGATACCACTTTCCTCTTCCCAATTGGCAAACATATTCCTAATCACCCCATCTGATTATAATTTAGATGTCCCCAATAATAGGTAATAAATACATAATAGTTACATATGTATAAAATGCAGATACCAAAGCCTTACCATTTGCGTAACCTTTGACCCAGAAATTCTACTTCTAGACTGCTTAAGAAAATAATTATGGATTATGTGCAGATTTAACTATGAGAATGTACGGCATTGCTTATGATAAGGAAAAATATATTACAAATGACCTAAGTGTCAAACAACTGAAACCTGCTAATTAAAAGATTATTAAAAATTATAAAATTATTCAAAATGAAGTCATAACATTTAATGACAATGAATGATTGTCATGAGTCAAAATTATGTTGCTGAGGAAAAAATAGCAAAAAAAATGTATGCATATTTTTCCATTAAAAGACATAGATGACAAATATGTAATATGTATATAATTTAATGGCACACAGTAAAATTATGACAGTGGAATAATCACAGGTAATTATAATTTGTTTTTTAACTTTATAATCGAAGTGCTCTGTAGTAAACAGGTGTTACTTTTATTACAAAATTTATGAAGGGTTTTATTTTAAATCAATTATAAGAGGTGTAATTCACATACAACATATGCACTAATTGAAGTAGTTATTTTGACAACAAAAAAAAAAAAGTACGTACCCCCTTTCACTAACAAGGACACAGAACAATTCTAATATAAAATCACTGTGTAATCTCTACTACCCTAAGAAGGTCCTTCATGTACATTTGTAGTCAGATTCCTTCCCACCTCTGGCTCCATGGAAACTTTTCGTCACTGTTAACAGGAGGAAGAAAATTGTTCAAACCCCAAACTCTGAACTACCTCTTGCTGTCTGTGAAAGCTTTCTCCCTGGCATTGGACAGACTCAGGTTATGTCTCAGCTCCACCTCTAGCCTGGGTGCGACTCTGAGCAAGTTCCCTGCCTTCGAGCCCCAGGCTCTTGAACGTACTAGAGGAGAAGGACGTGTACAATGATAAAAGCCGCCTTCTTGGTTTGTGGCAATGAAATGGGTCAACACAAGGTGCGTAGCTATGGCCGGGCTCCTAGCACGCGCTCCACAGATGTTAGCTCTGAACTATTGAGAGGCTGTAAGTTGTGTCAGTCATTGCTAACAAAATTACTCGTTAACGTCTGCTGCGGGGAGAAGGCGATAGTAACGGTGATAATGAGGATAATAAAATTACTATCAACTGGGTACCTGATGTGCGTTATATTTTTTTAATTTCCGCAGTAACACTGAATCACAGTTATTTCATCCCTGTTACATAGTTGTGACGACGTGAGGCCCCCAAGCCATGAGGTGCTGAAGCTGGGATTCAGACTCGAGCTTATGTACGGTAATCTCACTCAGCACCGTTACTGTGTCTCCTCGCCCCAGCGGATTGTCCTCTGACTCGGAGGACAGCGTAGGTCACAGACGTGGCACTGGCACATCCTTCAGCCTGGACGAGCAGGGGTCAGCCAGCTACAGGGACTATCAGGTCTGGCCTTCCCTTCAGAGGCCGTGTCAGTCAGGATTAAGCCCTGCAGCATGTCACGGACAACACCAAGTAATAGTGGCTGGAATACGATACATGTTTCTCTCTCGTACATAGGAAAAGAGCAGAGGTGTTTAGTCTGGAGCTGGTATGATGGGTTCCAGTCAGCAGAACCAGGTTTCTTCTACTTTCTGGCCCCCAGAACTAACCAGCAGTCGGAAGAAGTGCTGCTCTTCTTCAGTGTCCGAACCCCCCAACCCCCCGCCCTGCCACTGAGAGAGCTCCAGCACCAGCCAGCAGCCCACCCCAGGGACCCTCTTTGTCTCAGGGGCTTGAGAGTCTCCTCCCCCAGCAAGGGCCACTGGTCCGTGGCAAGGGGTGGTCCCTGCACCCCCTGCCTCCCCTCAGGCAGCTCTACTAGAGGCCAGTGGGAGCCCTGGCAGCACCAGGTAAACCTAGCAGACCACAAGAGGACCACAAGGGCTCTGAAAATTAAACTGTCACTGGACACATTCATTCTGGGGTATCTCAGCACCGCATCTTCCCCGCCCACGAGAGCAGGCCAGGCCCCGCATGTGGCACCTAAGGAGCCTGTGGAAATAAAAGGTTTAAATAGGATGCACAGTCTCTCTCCTACCAGTCACAGCCCAGGCATCCAGGATAGAATTAAAACCACCACACTAAGAGCCAAGAACATCATAAGTGAATGAGAAAAGACAACCAACCAATACCAGCACTGAGATGAATCAGGCACTGGAATTACCTGATAAGGTGTTTAAGGCAGTCATTATAACAAGGCTTCAACATTCAACTATCAATTCTCTTGAAACAAATTTTTTTTAAAAAGAAAGAAAAGAAAACCTCAGTAAATAGAAGCTTAAAAAAAATAGATCTAAATGGAAATCATAGACTGCAAAGTTTAGTAACAAACATAGAAAAGGCATATACCCCAGCTGGGTCAGCCCCTTCGAAGGACCCCAGGAAAAGCACTTAATCTCATTGGCCATTTCCTAGTTACAAGGGAGGCCGGTCAATGTAGTCTTTAAGCTGGTCCACCGGAGATAGATTAGAATGGTAAAAGGGAAAAATAAGTAGTGGGTTATTAACTACCACACCTACCACTGAAACGAAACACTCCAACGGCGATGATGAGGCCAAGGTGCTGGAATAAGGGCCTGTGTTGGAACACAGACTTATTACAGATAAAACCAGAGAAATCGTGTCTCCATTCTGGCGTGATCCACAATTTCCATGATTCCTAAGCCCACATCAAGACAACCTGACATGACTTAATGCCACTAACACCTCCACAGCCCACCTTCTCAGGGAAGGCCACTTAATTAACTGATTAATTTGCTCATCTTAATTAACTTGTCCCTATTGCTGATAACCTTGTATTGATTGCTCTGCTGGGAGTAATTAGAAAAAACGGTCAAGACGTAAATGGTGAAGGAAAAGCAGACCATGCACTTCTGTTTCCCTGGAATCTACCCTCTAGGCTTTGAGCTCAACACTTGGGCTTCTCCTTCTGGGTAAATATATGAAGAAATGCAAATCATTCTCTCTGCTAATCATTTCTACCCTCTACATTCCTTCTTAGGGGATCTGCCCTTTTTCTTTCTCAAAGACTCTGTTTCTGAAACCCACATGGCCTGCCCCCTCAACCGCAGCTGATTGGACAGGGATGAACAGGTAACCTAAGCTGGACCAATCACATTCTATTTTTTTTCAGCTTTTTGAACTGGGGCATGAAAAAACAGTATCGGTTAACTTTGGGTGCAAACTGTAGGATTATATAGACTTGAAGGGTGGCCAGGCCCTTGTACTCCCAAGACAGAGGCAGCTGGTCAGCCAAGGTCACCAGATTCCGAATGGCTCTACAATCCTCGGTCCCAGTCATTAGCCTCCTAGCCATGTGTTTTACTCTGGGGTTTATAGGATACCTCTGGTTCTTTTCCAAGTTTTCTTGTACGTGTTGGCAGCCATTTCTTGCAGCCCAATGAGCCTCTAATACAGGAAAGCACTCTCATAAGGATTCCTTTTCATTTTGGGGTTAAACGCCTCTGAACATGCAACTTAAAGGAATGCCTGAAAAATCAGTAAAATGGGATTGCTATCAAAAATGTATAAACTAAGCCCTGGCTGGTAGCACAGTGGATAAGGCGCCGGCCTGCGAACCCAAAGGTCGCAGGTTCGATTCCCCAGCCAGGGCACATAACCAGGTTGCAAACCAGGTCTCCAGTCAGGTCTGTGGCTGGAGGCAGGTGAAAAGCAACCATACATTGATGTCTCTCTCCCTCTCTGCCTCTCTCCCTTCCCCTCTCTCTCTGAAAATAATGAAATAAAATCTTTTTAAAAAAAAATGTATAAACTGTGAACAGATTCATGGTTGGTAGCAGTGGAGGGGGGTGGGTGAGAGACATGGGTGAAAATGATCGAAAGGTGCAAACTTTCAGTTATAAGATAAGTAAGTTCTGGGGATGTAATGGACAGCAAGATGACTACTGTATTGTGTATGTGAAAACTGCTAAGAAAGTAGATCTTAAAATTGAAAGTTTGTATCCTAAGAAAAAAAATTGTAGCGATGAGGTGATAGACTTAATGTAGTGGTCATTTTGCAATATGCACATATATCTAAATCGTTGTGCCATGCACCTCAAACCAATACAACACGATATGCTTATTATATCTCGATAAAACTGGGAAAATGCACCCACTGGTAAACATCTCTAACCTCCATCAGGACTAGAGCTGTGTCTAACCCTTTCATACCCAGTGAATCAGGTTTCTGCCTGCCATTACCATGTCATTATCTATCTCCCCAACTGACTTCAGGCCTCTGAGACCCCTCGTTCTCAGGCCCAGATTCTCAGAACTCTGCTCCCTCCCAGAAGTAATCATAATCAATGCTAAGTGCCAGTTATTTTGGCTTGGGGCCATGTTCTTGCAAAGCGGCATTGAAGTGATGCTCCCCTACCTAATGTGATTGGATTGAGTGTTCCAGGAAGGCAGGCGATGTTTTCCTTGCTTGAGGGTCCATCCTAATGGGCAAATGGGGCCACACTTGCATGGAAACCTGCAAGTGTGGGCTCGTAAAGGAAATCTTTACAAACACTTCTTGGTGTCACGGATATCACCCAACACAATTATACATCGGGGCGTGCTGGGAAATACTAAAATAAACCTGATTTACTACTCATGTGTGCATTTCATTTACGATTGTGACATCCAAGTTCAAAAAATGTGTTTCTCTCAGTGTTATTTATTGAGGCTGTAATGGATGCGAAAGAGCCAACGAGATGAGAAGCAGAGCCATCAGGGAGATGGTGTGCTTGTCTGGGACACCACGTTCCTGACCCCTTTAGCCAGGAGTCCTCGAAAGCACCCCCTGAGTTTGCACAAGTCACGTGAACAAGAACAGCTCCAACCTTCATCAGGAAGAATGTGACCACCTCTTTAAAAGAGGTCTAGTGCAGAGAAACTTAAGTGTTACATACCGCTCTTTACTGGCTGCCCTGTGTCCAGCGTTTTTACCAGAGTGAAGATCTGAAAGGTGGAGGAGCCCCATCATGGCCCTGAATGTCCACATTAGAAAGAAACTCACTCCCCTTTCGTTAAAACAACACTTGCCTTCCCTGTTAGCTGGAGCCAAACCTAACCTTCAGGAATACACAGGCTGCTGTGTTGACAAGTGTGTTTCTACATCATCACGTAAGTGGCAGCATGGTGTTCTGGGACAGAGAGAGACCACAACTTACTCCACCAACGCACCGGATTACACTTCTAGAGAGCTCGCAGAAATGGTGTGTGGTGTGTTTACCCCTGCTCTCAACCCACTGGTGGTGGTTTTTCATCTTTGACAGTCTGACTTCTGCACCAGCCCAGGGTAGTGTTGTCTCTCAGTCTAATTATAAGTTATCCTCTCATCATTACCATCACCACCACCACCAATTATACTCCTACCACGTTTACTTTATCCGGGGAAGAGAAAAGTCACAGCCATTCATTCGCTCATTCGTTCATTCTTTCATTCATCAATCCAATCTCATGAGTACGTACTTTATACCAGCTCTGGGGTAGGCGCTGATGGTGCAGCGGTGGACAAGGCCAATAAGGCCCCTATCTATGGAGCAGATGGCCCCTGTCACTGACACAGAGCAGCTGCCAGGCGCTCAGGGTCTGCTCCGTCTGAACACGTTGGAAGCAGCCCCCATCGCAGACCCTCTCCTGTCTCCACGGGCACTCGTTCACCGGGCACGGAGGCCTTCACAGACATTGTCTTCTTAATCCTGCTCGTCGGCACTGGAGATGGTCACCATGGCAACGCTCTACCGGGCTACCTGTGCGTTGCATCACACGTATCGGAGAGGTCCGAGCACGCTACAAAGGAGACTTCGTCTTCATCTCGTAGAATATTAAGTTTTCCTGCGTGCGGTCCCTCAGTTGTAGCCAGCCTTCTCTTGCTGACACTCAAATGACGTCAACCGTACGGACTAACCACAGGTGCCATCCCCCTTCAACGCCTCAGCATCTAACCAGTTTGGGGGGGTCAGAGCTCCGAACGCTCCAGGAATCACAGGATCTCTAAAGCAGATGAGAAACTTGAGGAAGCGGAGAACCTGCCTCCCATTTTGGAATCTCCTGATGCCCATCTTGCACACGGCCTGCGCCTACAGTAACCATCCCTCACCTCTGTCGCTTTCTCTGTTAGACACGGAGGGGTGCAAGACTCGGAAGCCTGCTGCTGAAGTCGGACATCGGCTGGGGGACTGCAAAGAATCGCTGATCAGGGCGTGGCATGATCAGTGACCTGGCAACTAAACACACCGAGACCACATCCCCCGTCAGGTCATGTGTATCTTTTCTTTGCAGATTTTATATGACAAAATAATGTACATTTCAGGAAAATTCCAAGTCCAAGAAGCTGGTGTGCATCTGGGTGAGTGCGTATATTTATTATTGACTATACATCTCTGTAGGGAGAGGTTCTTTGGAGCCACCCAGCAAACACAGGCG
The DNA here is from genome assembly GCA_004026585.1 of Noctilio leporinus. Taxonomy (NCBI): domain Eukaryota; kingdom Metazoa; phylum Chordata; class Mammalia; order Chiroptera; family Noctilionidae; genus Noctilio; species Noctilio leporinus. The sequence continues at coordinate 129,143 of PVIW01000535.1, forward strand.
AGTGTGCCTTGCCTTGTCTGCGTGTGCAAGCCTTCTCCAATTCTCCACTTCCCACAGGGGCAAAAGGAAAGGCCGCAGGTTATGGAGTTCTGCAGTTTTCATCATGCATTTGTGTTTGGCTTTTGTCTGCTCCCTGGTGGAAGATAAAGCTTGATGGGACTAGGGTTTTGTCTGTCCTGCTTGGCATTCATCTTCCAACAGCCTAGAATGGCGCTTGGCTTATAGCAGGTGCTCAAGAATTAGTGTCAACAATTACATCACCGCATTTCACTGACACCACCACTCTTCAAGGGGACCTCTATTAGTCATTCATTCATTCAGCAGCTTTGTGTCCGTGCCTGCCATGAGCCTGACATCATGCCGCTGCCAATCGCAGACCTTCACCTTCTCCTCCCTCCCGGGGGCCTTCGGGGCCTCAATATATCACGGAGGTGGGAACGTGGCATTGTTAGCAGGCTGCACAGATACTTGGCATTTTATCTGTCCCCTCAAACCCGTTTTAGAACAAGGCAGGGAAGTAAAGACATTTGATATACTGCTGATAACATGGATTTAGTCCTTCTGAGGTGTGAGCACATGTGTGCGCACGCATACACATGCTCCCACATGTGAGATTCAGTGGAAGGGACGTGGCTCTAATTACTCTACATTTATACCCCCTTCTGCCATCGTGCAGGCAAACAGAACTTAATCCAATCCACGCACGCCTCGATCCCACCCCATCTCCTCTTCCCCAAGCACAGAGTCAGCTTAGACTGGGCCTCATCCTTCAGAGGACCGTTCCTTTCCTTCTCAAGATGGCACCTCCAAAGGGACTGCACCTCCCACTTGGAACCAGGCATGAAAGTCAGGAGCACGCCCTGAGGCCTCAGTATTCCCAAGGGATGGTGACGAGGAGGGTCCCAGGGGCTGAAGGCTCCTGCAGCTGGCTTACTGGTGGCTGGCACTTAGGTTTAATGGTGCTGGTCTTGGCTCCTTGGGTCAGGCATGTTGCCACCTTGACAGATGGGCACGTGGGTTGATGGCCAACAGCTAATGTATGAGCAACAAATGTATTTGTCGAGGGCAATTTTCCCAGGCAGGGACACCAACACAGGCTCATCCTGTGTCTCCACACCTGTGCTCCTCTCCTGCCTAAAGCTGCGGGAGGTGGAGGTCCCAAATGAGGGAGAGGCTGCACACCTACAGTCCACCCTGCAGGAGGGAGAATGAAGTGGCCCTGGGGGCTGCAGGGGAAGGACGTCCCAGGGGACCAAAGAAGATGCCACCCCCTTTCTCCCATGAGGGCAAAAGGAAGGAGTGAGGTCAGACACAGACATCGCCATGGATGTGTCTATTTTTCTCCCTCTTATGGCTGAGAAGTCAAGAAGTCAGAAACGGGCCTTCATGACCAGTAGCTGTGCTGAGCTGTGAGGAAGAACAGGAGGTGCACCGAACACTGGCAACCTCCCAAAAGGTCCTGGATCTCCTTTCTCCCTGAGAAACAAGCAGCTCTGTCTTCACGGCACATAAACAGTCACTAGCATGACTCACGCCCAGGGCATGCACGGCCCCTTGCAGACCTGCCTTGCCCAGGGCCCACGGGGATCCCCCTCATCAATTACAATGGATTTAGTATCTTCTCATGAACCCACAGTAGGGCTTCAGACTATTATTATTATCATTTAATATCTAGTACACTCACAGAGTGCCAAGTACAAATGGATTTGCTTGGAAAATCACCCCTCTTAGGCTGAGCACCAGCTACCTGGTTCCCTTCCCCAGGCAGGGACCTAGGGGACCAGACTCAGACTGTTTTGTGAGACAACATTCCAGGCACGTGAGAGGACGTGATACAGCGAGTGAATCCGGTTCTCTTTCACCGTCCAGTCTCTCCATTTCAGAAGAGGAGCCCTGCGGCATTTTTCCAACTCACGTCTCGGTCACCCACCAGTCATCCGGGACAGAGCAGACGGAATGACACGGTACCAAGACTTAGCCCATGGTGACAACACAGATGGGCCTGTGTGTGCCCACAATGCCCTGAATGCTCCTGCGGAAACATCTGGGCCAACACGAGAGCTGGTGTCTATGGAGCAGCGTCGGCACCGCTGGACAGTGTCGGCCCATGCGGCCCCCCCATGGGCTCGGTGAGGCCAGCTCTTAGAGACAGGGTCCAATGCCAAGAGGGAGCCTTTCAGTGGGCTGTGGAGGCAGACAAACCCTTGAGGAAGCAAGGAGGGCAGAGAGCATTGGGAAGGGACTCAGAAGAAGTAGGTCCTGCTCCCTGTACCCATAGCTCCTAGTGGTGTGACTTGGAGAACTTCCCGCTCCTGGCGGGAAATAAAGTGCTGCCCTGTGGGAGGGACGTAACAGCAGCTTCGGTCACATCCGTGCGTTTGGAGCCCTGTCTTCTGGGTGTGAATCTCATCTCCAGCCCTCACCAGCCTTAGGAGCCTGCGTGAGGCGTGCCCACTCTCTATCTCCAAAGTAAAGTGATGATAAGAATAGCACTTACCTTATGGGGCGACTGCAAAAATGAAATGGGCTCACAACACATTGAAACGGCAGGGCGTAATGCCTCACACGTGGTAAGCACTCAATAAATGTTCACTATTATTATTTTATGATGACTTTCAAAGGTGGCAGCAGATAATAAAGGGAATAGACTGAGGAATTAACTACCTATTTTTATGCCAATACTAAGATAACAACTGGCTACTAAGTTACTTGGAACTTTTCAATATGCTATCGCTGCCAGCCAAGTACTCCAAAGGTAGTGGCATTAATTTTGCCGTTACATCACTGGGAGAGGGGGGTGTGCTGTCCTGGGCCCCACTCTCTGCAGCACCCGGAGGTGCATGTGGTTTGTAACGGGCAGGTCCATATTCCATCACCTCTAAGAGGCCCTCAGTAGTGAGAGCCAGCATCATTGTGTGATACTAAAACAGACGAAGGTGCCGCTAATTCAACTCTGACCTTATGGGGCTGGATAGACACCTCCCGACCCAGAGATGGTGAATTTCGGGAGGAAAAAAAAAGTGTGTCTAAGAGGCAGTGCAACGTGGCCAGTGTTTTGGTAACAATGACCCTGTGCAGAGCTCTATTCTTGATGTCGTCTCCCGACCCCTGTGAAGACCACTGAAGTTCCAGCACTGACCTTGATCTCAGTTCCAGGTTTTTTGAAGGCCCCCAACTTACAGAGCAGAGGGAGAGGTGGGCGGGTGCCAGGACTGGTGGGTAGGGACCACTGTGTGTACCCAGAAAGGTGGCCATTTCTAAAGATCATGATGTCATCTCTCCACTCGAACCCAGCCTGAGGTCGTGTGGCCTGCTGAACTTCACAGCTTGTGTAACACACTTTCACGGGGATTCTCACATCTCCTCCCACCTGCAACAGCCCTTTGAGGCAGGCAGGTAAGGAAACGGAAGGTTAGCCAAGTTAACTGCCTTGACCAGGGTCACGTGGGTAATGGATATCATAGCGAGGACCTGAACACTTCCTAATGCCAAGTCCAGACCTTGCTACGCACCCAACTGACTTTAGTGCCCCACCCAAGCTCATGACAGAGCTGGCTCATTATAGATTCTATTGTTAAAATAGAATGGAATTGAAATGAATTCCATGGGGGAAAATTCTGGAAGATTCCAGAAAATTATGAACAAGTGTTTGCATGCCCCTGAGAGAATCGTGTAACCTCCTGGCTTCTGGCGTACCCATTAGAGGGCCCCAGTTTTTTCATTCCAAACACCTTTGCAAATAAATGAGCTATTGAGCCAGTGGGAGAAAAACTCTGGGCTCCTTCGGGGTGTGTTTTGGAGCAGGTTGCTGTGTTCCAAAAGCTTGGGGAAGAGTAAGCGGTAATCAATAGCGAACTCAGCCTGAATCTCAGAGGCTTGATGAAGATGCTTTTGAAGCACATCACAGAGCTTGATTTTCTGTTATTTGGTGCCAAAAGTTATTACCTCTGCAGCAGCGCGATGTCTAATTTAAACCAAATTGTTAGCTGAAATCTATTAAAGTTTATTAGCACCATCGCAGAATACAGTAACATCTCACTGGTTCTGCTCCTGCTTGAATTGACCAGCGGGTTGAACTCGATTAGCTGGGCGGCTGAGGTAACTTGAGTCCACACGAGCCCTCCATGGCGCTGGGGGAGGGTGGGGGCGGGTCTGCCTCCGATGAAGCTCTGGGTGTTTGGAGTGGGTGCGCCCATGGCCCCCATTATTTCATCACCAGGGGAATGGGGAGCTGCTTGGAGAATTCAGAAAGCCGCTGTCGTGGGGTGCATCTGCCAGCAGAGAGGGATGGCACCCCTGGAACTCTGAGGCCAAAGTCCACCACAGTGACTTGGAAGAACTTGGATGGTAGGAAAGGAGAAACTGTATTTCAAGCTACACCCCCTGGCCTGCCAGCCGTGACTTCCAGGGGGCCCTTCCAGTAGGACTGAGGGAGGGCGAAAGGTCTAACATTATCAACAGAGAGGTGCTCTGACCTTGGGCCCACCCCACCTGTCCTCAGGTCAGGACCTCGAAGAAGTCCGACCGCAAAGCATCAGAGGTGAGTGACCCCCTCCAGCGAGGTGCAGCGTTGGCTTGTTCTGGGCTGCCTGCAGCCCAGACCTGGTCTGAAAGCTGCCCCTGTTGCTTGCCATTGGCATGGCCTTGAGAAAGTGACCCAGACATTCTCAGTCCCAGTTTCTTCTTCTGTGATCGGCAGAGTCCCCGGGACAGTGTGATTAACATCAGTGTCTTTATTCTTCCACTCAGCGTTTTGCGCCACTCGGTGAATGACATTTTCATTTTGCTCTGTAATTCATCCAAGTTCCCTCCCCATCATTATCTTTTCGGTCTGAAAAGAACCCCCCTACCCCAGCCAATGGAGGTGGAGCAGAAGTTTCTGGCCCTGTTTCACCCAACAGGAAGTCCTTGAGGCACAGGGTAAGGAGACCCACACGTCACACTGTCAATGTGGAACACGGTAAGGTGAGGTTCCCAGGTCCTGCACCAGCGTCCCCTGCCCCTCGCTGTTTGGTCATCGCATCACAGAGTCCCGGGAGGGAGGGAGGCTTCAGAAAAGAAACTCGCCCACCAAAGTCTAAGTTATGTTAGGGCCAGCACAGCGGCATCTCCCAGGCAGCAGAAACAAACTCTCAGTCCCTCAGAAGGACCTAGAACTGTGTGGGCGCATGGTAGGGTTTATTACATGCTCCCTGAATGAACTGATGAGCCAAGTTGCCTTCCCTCCCTCAGGGGAATGGATGGGGAAAGGAAATACCAGAAGCTAAGTACAGTAAGAGCTCAGGTGGAAGGTGACAGAAACACTTCCAGTGGCCCAAGGACATGACCGTGTGCACTTAATGAGCGCATGTCGAGTGGTCAACTGCGCTCTGTCCCGCATCCACAGCATCAAAAGCAGTGGGACCATCAAGAGAGGGAAGAGGAGCCCTTGTCTGTGCCCGGGGGGAGCGGGCGCTCCCCAGGGCATCGGCTCCTCTCCACACACCCTCTACCCAGCTCTTGCCACCAAGCCTCTAGCACCCGACTCTCCTCGAGATCCCTTGAGCTTTTCCAAGACGTTCTGTGTTCTTGGCACATAACACACAGTCCAGCTGCAAAATGGGCTTTTCTGGATGGAGTGACATCAAGCACAACAGATGTTATTAACTCTACAGCTAAGAAAAGTGAAGCTCAGGAAACGAGCCCAATGGAAGGTTTCCATTCCTTCACAAATGCTAATGAAAGAACCTAAAATCTACCCTGTACCTGCACTGTCCTAGGTGTGGGGGCTCCAAGATAAACGAGGCGCACCGTGTCTCTGCCCTCCTGGTGGGGGGAGGTAGACCCGGGGAGGAAAGAACACCCGCATCACTTCCCTAAATCGCAGTGCTGAAGCTTGCAAGACAGAGAGCCATGTTTGGGGGCTCACGTAGGCGGGGCATCAGAGGCGGGCTCCATGGAAGGGGGGCTGTAGGGACAACACGCAACCAGACGGAGAAGAGCTGACTGTCTGGGTGGAGGAAACGCCCCTGTGAAAACCTGACGGAACGCCAAGTTGGGGCAGTTTGGGAAACTACCCTGAAAACTCTGGGGCTGGTTCACGGCGTGTGAGAGGAGGTGAAGTGGGGCTGGCTCCCAGACAGTTTGGCAGGTCACAGGCTTCACTGTAAGCAAAACTGGAACCCCAATGAAAGAAGAATAAGCCAGTGACATATTTACAATTTAGGGCCACCCTCTGCTCCAAGCAGAGGGGACTGAGAGGGGAAGCAGGTTGGCAAGTTGGGAAGCCACTGTAGACAAGACATGACAGGGGCTTATCTCGGGCTGGTGAGAGGTGAGGAAATCTGAGGGGAGACTTGTCCGGAGTGGAGCCTGTTAGGGCTACGCCCAGAACTACATACAGCTCAGGTCTCCTGACTGTCCAACTGAGTCCTTTAAACACCTCGAAGGGGCACAGGGCAAAGGGACAGGAGGGGCAGGAACACGGAAAGGTCCTGAGGAGAGCTGGAGAACATTGTGCTCAGGCTGAGTCCACAGCCCCTGAGGGTCCACACGCATTATTCTCTCCAGAAGAAATTTTTCTTGTCACATGCAATTTCAATGACAAGCAAAAAAAAATCAATAGAAGCATCTTGTGACTCACTCGAATGACAACCTTCTAATTGAGTTCAATCACACTATTTCAGAAAAGCCCTTTGCATTTTTATGGACCAATGTGCAGGCCCCATGCATACAGGAATAGAGGACCCAGTGCGTGAATTCACATGAGATGATACATTCAAGCCCAGTGACGAGAAAGGGAAGAGAGGACAAGCGTATTGTTGGTCACTTAGGTTTCCTGTCCCAGGAGAACTTGCACCAGAGCCCCAAGGGTGACAGTCAATGTCGGAGAGGATTTATTTAACAGTTTAATCTGAAGTGTACTGGGTCTTTCATTTCTAACTTGCTTTCATAATTGACTAAACTAAGTAAGCGTAAGGAGTTTGTGTCTGATTTTTCATTTCTGTATTAACATTTGAGTAAAAATCATTTGCATCCTCATTGGGTCCACGATGGTTAATCTTCCTCAAGAAAGAATCTGTATCTTCCCCAAGCTCGAGAAATCCTTGTCTCAACTGAATGAAAATGAAGCAATGTGCTAGATTACAAGACATCTTTTCCTGATAGTACGAGGGAGAAGGAACCTCAAGAAGGGGAATCATTTGTCTTTCTTGATACCAATCCCAGAAGGAACACAGTCTCTGAAGTGAGGTTTAAAAGAATGAACTTAATGCTGTTGAATTAATGAACTTAATACTGGAATGGATTCCCCCATTCCAGTGGGATACAGGTCCTACCTCTTAAGATTAAAAGCAAGTTACCAGGCTCACAAGCCTTTCGGAAGAAGTCAGGGGCCATGCCCTATGACAACCGTACGTGTTTAAGCCCAACGCTTGCGTTCAGCTTCAAGAGCTGTCGGAGTCGTGGCGAGGCCAGCAGGAGCAGGGACCGTCAACCCTCATCCCCCTTCTTCTCAGCCTCGTGTGAGGAGGAAGTGTGGACACCCTCATCGGCCCTCGCCTTTTCCCCTTGCCTCCTCCTCCTCCATGTTGCCTCCTTGCTGGTTGGATTCCCCTAAGAGCAACGTGGCCTCACATAATAACGCACAAGCGACGTAGGTCGCACTAGGATGCTAAGTGTAAGTACATGGGAGCTCAGTTCCAATGAAGAGAAGTTCCGCAACTCTAGGTGTTACTTTCTACGTGACATCTGAGGCATTCGAGGTGGGTATGAGGATCCTGGTGCTCTGGGCTGGATATGTTTTAGAAGACACACACAATTTCTACCCAAGGCCTGCCCTGATGGAACGCACTGTTCCTTCACTGTGTGATGAGGTGGCAGCGCCTTAAAAAATTGGGGGTTGCTCATGGGAGGAACCAGACCAGAAAAGGGAGGCTGGGACAGAGGGGACAGGCGACTGCAATGTCTTGACAGCATCCCGCCAAATTCAAGAGGCTAAAAGCCAGGTGCGTTAGCCCAGGGAGGGAGGTGGCTGCTAAAATAGATGTGCTTTTTCTGCCAGGCGCATCGCCACTGACACCTGTCACCCCACGGGCAAGGCACACACAGCAAACCCCCCTGCTTGTTAGGTAAACAGGAAGCAGCGCTGCGCAGGGATGCCGACCTGCCGTGATTCATCCGCGGTGGCAGGCCTGGGCGTCGCCCTGCCATGCACATTGCTCCGCTTCCACCTTGCTCCTGTCGCTTCCAGTGCTGACGGTGAAAGCGTTCCTAGGGATCGCTATCAAGTACCCGTTTCACCAACATTAATCCACGGCGTGTTAGCCCACCCACTGTACACGGCGCTACATGCCTTATTCGCAGCACCGGCCCTTTGGTGACGGGCGTTGACTCATTCTAACGCCGCACTTGCCTGGGCTGTTTAGGTTATGGGCCCGGATGGAAAAAGGTCGAGTGCCGGTTGTTTGTGCCAGACTTGTGGGTAGCAAAGGCAGCTGCACCTCTGGGAAAGTCTGTTTCTCTCTGGTTAGGTGTTGGAGAAGGCCATGCTGAGGGTGGAGTCTGATCAACGGCCTCAGCTAGGAACAGCTCCGACAATAGTGCCAACACTCCCTGTGGGGACTGCCATTTTTCAAGATCATTCCTGCCTAGTATTCTCACAATAACCCAGTAAGGAAAATAGTAGAAGGCTGAAGAATATGAGATTTGAGGACTGGCTGCTGGGACTGAGCCATGGCTTTATCACACACTAGCCCACTGGTCTTAGTCAACTTTTTCATGCCTCAGTCTTCCTATCTTTAAAATGGGCACAGGGTGCCCTGGCCAGGTTGCTCAGTGGGTAGGAGTGTCATCCTATACACCGAGAGGTTGCAGGTTTGATATTGGGTCAGGGCACATACCTAGGTTGCTGGTTTAATCCCCAGGGGCACATACAGGAGGCAACTGATCCTTGTTTCTCTCTCACAATGACTCTCTCTCTCTCTCTCTCTCTCTTTCTCTCTCATACACACACACACACACATCAATATATGAATACTCAGGTGAGGATTAAAAAAAGAAAAAAGAAATCTCATCAAAAGTGACTTTTAAAGAAGGAAGTCATGCCACGTTTACAGGTACAATGACTTCGCTGCACCCCATTCCCTCTCCGCCTGCAACCATTAAGATAACCATAGTCCCTGCTTCAGAAAGCTTCTGTAAGGGTGAGATAATGCACATAAATAAGGGTCAGCAAACTTTCTGTAAAGGGCCAGATGGTAAATATTTTAGGCTTTGTGAGTCACATGATTTCTGCTGCAACCTCTTAGCAGGGCCATTGTAGCTCTGAAGGCAGCCGCAGACCACGCAGAAATGAATGGACATGGCTGTAGGCCAATAAAACTTTACTTAGGGACAGTGCCATTTGACTTTCATGTAATTTTTATGAGTCATGATTTTTTCCACCGTTGAAAATGCTGAAACTGTTCTGAGCTGGAAGGCTGCGCGAAAGGAGGCAGCAGGTCGGATGTGGTTAGCTGATCCCATCCACAAATGTCCGGCACCAGGCCTGGCACAAGGTAAGTGCTGAGTAGCCGTTCTAACTATTAATTAGTATTAGTGAGAAGGCATCACGCGGTGGCTTGCTAGTCCCTACTGCTTCTCAAGTACCCGAATCCCAGTCTTACTCAGGGATTTACTTTTCCTTCCTATCTTTCACTGCACCCTGACTCTGTGTCCACAGAGGAGGGGCAGGGAGGGGGCAGGAGGGTGACGTGAAGTCAAGGCCTTGGGTCAACGGCACCCTAAACAGCCTGGCTGCTTGGGCCCCAAACTGGCAGTTTGAAAAGGGCTTTATAAATAACGAGCCTGTAAAGCAATTCAGAATCTGATTTTGCTGCAAAAGCATGATTTTAACAGATCTGTAGCTGCTCCCAACCTTTTAACACTGCCTCCTGCGAGTCAAGAGATTCTGATCTTGTAACTAAATTGACTCTTCTGCAGGTTTGCCGTCCCCATGGGTAAATTCTCTGACATGCATGGCTTCAAACTCCAACTCCCCAGAAAAAATGTAGGAAGAAAAGACGGGGGAGAGAAAGGGAGGGAAAGAGAAAAAGGGAGGGAGACAACTCTCTTCTTGTATTCTATCTCATTTTCTCCAAATTGAAATATGTTTTTCAAAAATATATCATAATGAATATCAGAAGCAACTCTCCTTGGCCCTAAACCCAGCATTTGGGGGTGGGCAGGAGTCATTTCCATTTAATCTTACTGCTAATATTTAGAAAAGGGCGGCAGGTGCCGAACAGTGGGAGGCATCAGCCAGAGCGCTATTGTGAAGGCCAATCAGTGCTTGGCCATCAGGCCTTCTTTCTTTTTGAAGACAGACTGTAGCAGAATCCAACAACAAAAAAAATGGTTTCAAAATAAAGGATCAGCTTAGTCGGGGCCAAAGCAGTGGCTCTGCGAGTGCAGGCTTCTCTGGATGGGGCAACATCGTCCACCTTGCACAGCGCAAGGCAAGACTAGGCCAGGACCCCGTGGGCCCCTGCCTGCCCGCAAAGGCCTCACTCACGTGAGATGAACACCACCCTGGGGCTGGCTTCGTGCAGCTGGAACTACGTCTCATCTCCTAGAGCCTAGGACAGAATATGACCGGGAATGAATCTGCTCCTTCAGTACTGGAGGAGGTGAGGAGGGGGAGGAAAGGAGGGATATGGAGGAGAAACTGCAGAGAGAAGAGAAGAAACGATGAGCAGGCCCAGGAGAGGCTGGGAGAAGGCGTGAGAAGCTGGGGTGGGAGTGTACCGAGAGCTGCCAGCCTCTGGTCCTTCGGCCCTTTAGGAATGGGCACACTTAGAGGACAGCCTCCAGTGAGAACCGGGGAAAAGAGATGCCAACAGCAGCCAACTTAGCCAAATAGTGTATCTTCCTACAAAGCCCAAAAGTTCTATAGCTCCCAGAGTGGACGAGGGAGAGAGAGACAGAACGAATTTCTTTCTTTTCCTTTGCTGCCACCAACCTCTGCTTTTTCTTGGACAATAAGAGGTTATTCTCCCTGGAGCACTGCTTGAGAAACTCAGGCGTCTAGAACCTTATGAAAGCTTCTCTATTGTCCTGGGAGGCGCACTTCTTCAGGGCGAATTCAACAGAGAGCTGGCTGGTCAGCGGGGAGAAGAATGGGACACTGCACTGCCCTGTTGGACAGGCTCCCTGGGTAGGAAATCAAAGCTCAGCGTGTGTTTGCGCTCCTTCCCTGTCTAGGAAAGGGGAAACCGAATCAGCGCTAAGGAGCATGCAGAAATTGGAACTGCATTTGTTCACCAGAGCCTTCTGGTAACCAGCACTTTGGCCCATTTAATGAACAATGATTTATTATTGTTCTTAGTGAAGGGTCCCCAAGGTACACCAGACTTTCTTTTGTTGAAATAGAGCATCTTCCAAGCGTGGAGATTGGGAGTAGTCTCCCCTGAATATACAGATTACTTTGAGCTGAAAACAATTAAAATCCAACAAATTTAGGAAGAGTTTTTCCCCCCTCCCCATTTCCTGCCTAAAGAAATTCAGATAGAAAAATCTCCTTCAGGAAGGGAAATTTAACATAATTAACTTAGCATATTCATCTTAACACATGAATTAAGTGTGGCAGACTGGGAGGACCCCACCAAAATCTCTTCCTGCCAGAGTCCCCTTGGTCCCACTGTTTCTAGGTGGCATGACAAAAATGTTACCAAATGTTTGCTTTTTCTCATCTCTACCTTTTTCTCCTTCAGCCAAAATGACACAGCCACCTCATTTTGCCTTACTGTCTTTGGAATCTTCCTGCTTATGTGAATTCCCCATGTGCATGGATTAAAATTTGATTTTCTCCTGTAAGTTGTTTGAATTACTAGACCAGCCAAAAGAACTAAGGGGTAAGTAAGGAAAAAGTATCCCCCCGCCTTGACACAAGTCAACAAGTGAAAGGGAAATTCTGTTTAGAAGATTTCTGAATAATAATGTACACCATCTGCTGAGGGTTTATGATGCTACACATGTTATTAAACCACCATGTTATCCTTCAATATAACTCTTACAGGTCAGTCTTATGATTATTCCCATTTTATAGCTATTAACATTGAGCCTCAGAGATTAGAATCACTTGGCCAGGGTTACAGCCATGAATCAGAAGAGCAGGGGAATAAATATGAAGATACACAAAACAAAGCCTCCCTAAGGAGGCTTAGAGTCACAACTACAATATGTCAATAATTCATAAATGAATAAAATGGAAGAATTGGAGGTAATGCTGTGCATGAAGGTGTCCAGCTTAGAGTGTCACTTTATGTTGGGTTAGGCCACTTTGTCATTTTCTTCTACTGGGGTGTAAGTCTCAGAAAGGCCACCATCCTGGAGGGGGGACATACGTGGGCCAGGCTTAAGTAGGAACAGGAGGTTGGGATGTGGACAGGTGATGAGAAGGAGCGTCCAGCAGGAAGAAAAAGGATCTTCAGGGACGTGGAGTCACCAACACATGGCTTCAGGGACTATGAGCCGGTACAAATGTCCGGGACAGACATTTCAAGGTCAAGAATGGTGATAGCTGACAGGAAAGAAGTAGGCAGGAGTCCTAGATGCAAGGGCCTTGCATTCAACACCAAACAGCGTGGCCTTCCGAGGGCCTCTGTGAACCTGCCTAGTTGGCAGCACCACGTACACACAACTGTAAGGCAGGATGATGCGCGCAGTGGAAAGGGAAGTTATTGAGCCCAAGCAAACTAGACGTGTATGCACTGGAGGAACATCCGGAGATGATCTGGACATGGTTGAAGTTAGAATTCACGAGGAAGATTAGGTTCATGTTACTGCCCTTTGGAAGGGTGGCATCTGAAACCAGTAATGCACATTCTCCTCCTTGTTCATTCTTCCCTACAACTGAGCTTCCCTAAACTGGCCCTTTGGGATCCTGCCGCAGCACAGGCTCTTGCAAAGGGACAGATTGAACAGTTTTTCCAGAGGTGGGGTTGGGGGAGGGAGGTGATCAGCCCAGCCCCCAAGCAATGCTCTTCATTTTCAAGAACCTTCTTTCTACCGCGGAGATGGGATTTTTGACAGCTGTGTTTGTACTCTGACCCGTTCTATAGACAAAGTTGATTGGTGTGATGGTGTGATTTGTAAGAAATATATATATTTGGCCTTCATTCAGTTTCAGAGTAGAGCTCCTAAAACCCTTGAAATTTCCTGTGATGAGAATAAAGGTGTCCCTTGTTATGCCCCAAACCCAATTTCCAGAAAAGGGAGAGGGGCAGAGGATTAAGTTCAATCACGAATGGCCAAAAATGTAATCAATCAAGCCTATGTAATGAAGCCTTCATAAAAACTGGACCACGAATCTCAGAGAGCTTCCAGGTTGGCGAACACGTGGGGACAGGGCAGAGTGGTGGCCTAGAGGGGTCATGGAAGCCCCTTGACCTTTCCCCATACTTGTCCTCTGCATCTCTTCCATCGTTTCCACCTTTATAACAAACCTGTAATCTAGTAAGTAAAATATTCCATGAGCCGCTCTAGCAAATGAATCAAACCCAAGGTGGGGTTTGTGGGATCCTCTTCATTCGTAGCCATTCAGTCCAAAGGGCAGATGACAACTAAACTTGCCATCACACTCTGAAGTGGAGGGCGATGTTATGAAACTGAGCCCTTAGTCTGTGGCATTTGACGCCCCACCCGGTAAGGTCTAAGAACCAGTAAGAACTGACACACACGGAGAAGATGGTATGGCAGGAGGCTCGGAGAGCGGCAGAAGTAGGAGAAAGTCCTATTAGATTCCTGCACCTTTTCTAGTTTCTGACAGCAATTCCATTAGGAGGCCCAGCTACAATCCTCTTCTTTGGGTTCCAATAGATGATCTTTTAAAAAATGTTTTTGCTTGAACTCTCTTGAGTTGGCTTCTCTTACTTGAAATGCTAGTAGTTTTGATAGTATCCAGATGACACTCCCCTCTGCTGGCAGCTGGAGAGAGGGGCCGGACAGTCAGGGTCCGCCAGCCACAGTGGGAGGCAGGGGCCCACCCCGCAGTGAGGACACCCAGGCTCTCCCCAGAGCTCACTCCCTGAGAGGAGAGACCCTCAGGAAGCTGAGCCTCCAAGTCTTCCAGAAAGCCACCCTCTGAGACACAGATCATGCCCAGCTGCCACCAGCTCTGCCTTGAGTTTAATGCCACCTCTGCTGCATGGTGATGCCAAGTCTGTGGCTGAGAAATTAGTTGACCTTTGTCACTGGAGAGAGACTTTGGGTGTGGGTCTTTTTCTCCTCTCCTGAGCATCCACACTGGCCTCTTCCTTTCAGTTTAGCTGTCCCGGCCACAACACTCCACTCTCTGGGCCAGGGTGGACTTTGAGGACCTGGTCTGTCATTGGGTTGTTGGAGAAACCACACAGAGCAGACGTCTACTTGGCTGCGTATCTTCTAGAACTGATTCCTATGGAACCAAAGGAGCATTTGAGTTGACCTTGAGGCAGAAGGGTCTAGAGAACCTCTCCTGAGCTGCCCAGCTGGAAGCACCCATTTCTGGAGTCAGAATATCCCAGGAAAGCCAGGACCAGTGACACAGGCGATCACAGGGTTTGCCTCCCCAACCTGCCCACTTCTCCACGGTCCACCTGCTTCAGCCACTGTGTGCCCAACCCAAGCTGCCTGGTTCTAACAGCTCCACTGATGGCCAGGAGACAGCTCTCTAAACTGTCACCCCCAATCAGGAAACAAGGGGTGATGGCAAGTAACTGACAGCACCTGACCGCTCTCTCATTTGGATTGAATCAAGCTCTTTAAATATTTATGAAGTCCTGGTATCTAAAATAGCCCGCCTTTGCCGCACATGCAGGCTGCTGAAATGTGGGCTAGCACATTCTAAACTGGGTCCTTGTCTGAACAGTCATATATTTTGTTTGTGTGTGAGAGTGTGTAAGTAACAGTGTGTGTGAGTCAGTGTGTGAGCGTGTGTGTGTGTGTGTATTGAAAAACTTATTGCATTATGTTAAATATCCCAAGGGCTCCATATAAAACATGACTGGAATGAATATAGGACAAGAGTAACTTTTTTCTATCTCATTAGATGGTCTGAGTTTTGAAATCGGTTCCAAAAGTGTGGTAAAGGGTGCAGTGTTATAGATTAATGCACTGAATACATTTCTACAGTTCTTGATGTGTTTCATAAAAGGTCCATTTCAAAAGTGTGCTGTATTATAGGTGAGCACTCGCAGTAAATAATCTTGTTACAGAAACCTAAGCAATTTTTACAAGGCGTATTTCTGGCTGACTGAACAATTTATTCTCCAGATGTCACATTGTATTTTTCCAATATAAAATGAAACAGCTTTTTTTTTTTCCTTTTAAGGCCGACTGTGCTGCTTTGTCTGAGTCTAGAACAAAGGACCTCTCCTTAAGGAGGCTGGTGTGGCATTAAAACCCATCACTTTAGAATTCATGCCACACCTGGGATGGGCAGACCATGCCTTCATTAGCTTTACTTTCCAGGAATGACACTTGACAATCAGGCAGGACCTTCCCCTGGGTCATCTGGTCAAAGAACACTCATCAGCTTCTTGAAAAGGCAGAGGGAGCAAAAAGAAAAAAGGAAAAAAAAGGGTGAGGAGCGTGAACAGGAGAGGGAGGAAGAGAGGGGACAATAGTGTCTGCAAAGTGACAAGGGAGAAGACAAATAAAGGCTGGGGATAAGACAAATAGTGAGAAAGATAGGTGGCTGCAAAAGAGGAAATATGAGAGAAATATGCAAATTCTGCTGCCACCAGAGGCAGCGTTTGCTGAGATTTTGCAGAACATTAAGCCCATGAAATACTCTACGAAAAAAAGAAGAGTTCTCCGATCAAACAGTGGGGAAAGTAGTGCATTTTATACACGCACCCCTGCCCTTGGAGATTCACCTCAGCCTATTAAAAGCTCTGAGAAGCCTGGCTGGAAAAAAACCTGTTTAACTCCATTTAACCCATCTTCTTTCCAAACTTAGTTAAACTCCGGTCTATTCTTTTTCCACAAAGTATCAGCAATTATGTGGCTTGGACCCATTCTTCTTAAAGAATAAATGGTCCAGTCAGCACATCCATCATATTTTGGGCCTAGAAAAGCAGGATGATCTTATACCATCCATACCCTCAAAATCACAGTGAATGTAAATCAAAACGCTCCATAGAGTTCTATAGCCACGTGGCACTTACCCACGTGAGTCCCTTTGAAAGTTACCTCTTAAAATTATATCTGATGTCAACAAAGTGTGTGGGTCAGCTTTGGCTCAGGATGGCTTCAGTAACAAATAATTTCCAACATGTCAGTCAGTGGCTTACAAAGGTTTATTTCTCATGTGGTCCCTAGGTTGCTGCAGTCAAACTGAGTTTGTGCCCTTCTGCTCCATGTGTCTTTCACAACCTGAGGTCCAGGTCTCACAGCAGAAGGAAAAGAACACTATAAATGAACCGTGCGATGCCCCAGAGCTTCTTCCCAGAGTACCATGTTTACTGGCAGCATTGATGGTAAGGTCAGATGAGTAACATCTCTTCCTGGAGCAAAGCACAGTGCCAAGGTTAAGCTCAGCCTCTGGGGCTAGACAGCCTGCATCTGAAACCTGACTCTGCCACTCACTAGCTGTGTGAGTTTTTGCAAGTTAATTAACATCTCCGTGCCTCATTTCCCTGATCAGAAATAAACACTAATAATAGATACCTCGTAGGGTTCATGTAAGGATTAAATAAGTTGAGACGTATGACATCCTTGGCACAAGCACACATGACACTGACTAGACATGAGATTTTACCAGCTCTTTGGCCCTAGTCAAGTTCTGGCGCAGTACCCTGCCCACCACCTCCCAGGCCCCTGCCACAAGGCACTGCTGGCCTGCAGACGCTGCGCCATGGAAGGGATTCTGCCCCCTGTGTAACTGGTTTCTCGCCAACCTCACTTGCCACACTTCCGAGTGGGCTGCAGCACACCCTACACAGCCTGGCCCTCTCCTTGGACCCCTGGCATGGTCTCTCCCCCTTCACACCATTTAGTCAATGCCATTAATCAAAATCCTATAGCAGAAAACGCGTGCATAAGTCCAACACATTTATTGCTATGGCAACAACTCAGGCACTTGTCCCAGTGTCAAGCTATATCAGTGGAGATAAATTCCATTGTTTTCACAGTGACAGTTTTCTCTGTGTTGGACTTAATCCATGGAAAAATATAGCCTTTCTCCTTATTTAAGAGAGAGAGAGAGAGAGAGAGAGAGAGAGAGAGAGAGAGAGCTTGAAAGAAAAAGAAAGTGACCTCTGGCTTTCCTACCCTGTGCATTCAGAACTGAAACCAATGTTTCCCCTTTTCTCTAAATGAAGAAAGACGTTCAGTGATTTGAAGCAGCAGCATCCTGATCAACTGATCAGCAGTAACCTGATAACCAAAATTCTCCTCTTTGGAACCTGCGGTTCTGGAAGGGCCCAAACACACCCAGGGAAATGGGCAACACCCTGCTCTGCGCTGGCCTTCCCTGGCATAGGCTGCACCAGGCCCGGCCCTCTGGGTGCCCTGAGCGAATGCTGCCCGAGGCCTGGGCAAACAGGGTGGGTACATAGAAACCAGCTTGTTCATAAAGAGCGTAACTCCCCGTCCCCCGTGAAGGGCCTCTCTCACCAGGAGAAACAGCATCTTCTGCATCTTTGCCTGGAGCCTGACGACACTGAGACCTGGCTTCTGTGTGATGTGCATTGGAGCTCCACTTCCATGCTGGGTCTTTTCCCCATCCCCCCTGAGGCATTAATGGATCAGTTCCCAGAGGTAAAATTGAGTCTACTGAGTCCAGAAGCCTTTCTGAGCTCTAGTGTGCGCCCAGCACGTGGCTACATGCTGAGCAGAAAGTAAGAAAAAAGCTACCGTCCTCATGCTTCTGGAAGTCCAGTGCAAAACATGACTGTTGATCCCTTCATCCTCGGCTACCAACTGTTAAAGCGCCCATTGTGTGCAGGGGCTTTACACAGTACCCGGGTCCCAGGCCTTAGTTTCTGTTTGCCGTCATGACAAGTTGTCACCCACAGGGTGGCCTGAAGCAACTCATTTATTCTCTTGTGGTTTTGGAGCTCAGAAATCTGAAGTGGGTCTCACTGAGCTAAGAGTGAGGTGTCCCAAGGCTTTATTCCTTCTGGATGCTTCAGAGGAGAACCCATTTCCTGGCCTTTTCCAGTTTCTAGGCTTGTCTCTTTATAAACCTGGAGTTCAAAGTTGATGTTCAACTTCCATGGAGGCCTCAGCAAATTTCTACCCAGGTTACTTCCTCTTGGGTTTAGAGTAGAATCTTATGCTGTGTTTCCTAATCAGAAAGAAGTAAAATTGTCTATGTTTGCAGAGGGTATAACCCTATATATAGAAAACACCAAAAATTCTATCAAAAAAAGAAGAAGAAAAACTTTTAGAACTGATGGATTCAGTAAGATGCATGATATAAAATCAACATACAAAAAATCAGTTGTATTTCTATACACTAATAAACTATTTAAAAAAGAAATTAAGAGAACCATCCCATTCACAATGCACAAAATAAAGAATAAAATATTTAGGAAGACAGTTAACTAAAAAGGCAAAAGACCTATACACTGAAACCTATAAAACACTGATAAAAGAAACCAAAGAAAACACAAATAAATGGAAAGATATCCCACAATGATGAATTGTACGAGTCAATGTTGTTAACATGTCCATACTACCCAAACAATCTATGGATTCAATGCAATTCCTATCAAAATTCCAGAGGCATTTTTCACACAAATAGGAAAAAGAATCTAAAATTCATCTAGACTTAAAAAAAAAAAAAAAAAGACCCCAAATAGCCAAATCATTCTTTTTTTTGCTTTTTAAGATTTTATTTAATATTTCCAGAAAGAGGGGAAGGGTTAGAGGCAGAGAGGGAGAGAAACAGAGAAACATCAATGTATGGTTGCCTTTCACCTGCCTCCAGCCATGGATCTGGCTGGAGACCTGGCTTGCAACCTGATTATGTGCCCTGACTAGGGAATCGAACCAGCGACCTTTGGGTTCGCAGGCCAGCACCTTATCCACTGAGCTACCAGCCAGGGTTAGCCAAATCATTCTTAAGTGAGATGAACAAAGCTAGAGGCATCATACCTACTGGTTTCAAATGATATTACAAAGCTATAGTTACCAAAATAGTATGGTACTGGCACAAAAATAAACATAGAGACCAACAGAAAGAATAGAGCCAGAGCTATAACCATACGTACACAATCAACTAATCTTTAACAAGGACACCAAGAATATAAAATCAGGAAAGAATAATTTCTCTATTAAATTGTATTGAGATACCAGATATCAATAGTCAAAGAATGAATTTGAATCCTTACACTACACACACAAAAAAATAAATTCAAAATGAATTGAAGACTTAAACATAAGGTCTGAGATCATAAAACTCCTGAAGAAAACACTTCTTAACATTCGTCTGAACCGTAATATTTTTGGATATAACACCAAAAACACACACAGCAAAAGCACAACTAAACAAGTGGGATTATATCTAACAACCAAAAATGGTGTGCATAACAAAAATCAATCAACATGCAAAGGCAACCTACACAAAGGGAGAGAATATTTGCAAAACAGTTATGTGATAGCTGGTTAATACCCAAATGTATAAAGAACTCATACAACTTATTAGAAATGAAAAAACAATCTGATTAAAAAGTGGGTAAAGGATCTGAATAAACATTTCTTTAAAGAAGACACAGACATGGCCAACAGGTATAGGAAAAGATACTCAACATCACTAATCATCATGGAAATACAAATCAAAACCGCAAGGTATCACCTGACATTTGTTAGAATAGCTATTATCAAGAATATGAAAGGTGAGACAGGTGAGGATGTGGAGAAAAGGGAACCCAGTTTCACGGTTGGTGGAATGTAACTTGATACAGGCCCTATGGATTCCTTAAAAGTTTTTAAAAAGAAGTACCATGTGATACTACAACCTCACTTCTGTCCAAAAAGTATTGAGCCAATGTCTATATAATTAAAACTGTGTGGCCAATACTTTTGGACAGACCTCACAGACAAAGGAAATAAAAACAAGATCTCAAAGAGATACCTGCACTCCCGTATTCACAGCAGCCTTAGTCACAATAACAAAGAGGTAATAACAAATGCCTATTCATGGATGAATGAATAAAGAAAATGTGGTATGCACTTATAATGGAACATTATTTAGCCATAAAGAAAGAAAACTCAACCACATCTGAAAACACAGATGGCCCTGGAAGGGGTTATGCTAGTGAAATAAGCCAGACACACAAAGAAGAACACTGTATAATCTCACTTACATGTAGAGTCTAAAGAAAGGGGGACTCAGAGAAGCAGAGCCTAGAACGACAGTTACCAAAGGCAGGGAAGAGAGGGAAATGGAGAGGTGGTGGGGCAGTTTCAGTTATACATGATGAAGGAGTTCTGCAGAGGTGTATACAGCACAGTGCCCAGTCAGCAGTACTCATACATGAGTATTGTGTACCTGAACATTGTTAAAAGGGTAAATCTTATACTGGGTTCTTACCATGGATGATGATGATGATGATGATGATGGTGATAGAAGTAAAAGAAAACTTTGGAAGTGATGGCTATGATGTTGGTGGTAATGATGCTTTTATGGATGTACTCACACTCAATGAACTGCATACATTAATTATATACACTTTTTCAAATGCCAATCATACTTCAATAATACTATTTTAATAAGAATGAGGAGCAATAAAAGTAGACTTATGTAAGGGAGAAATAAACCTATTCTGTTAAGCCAATTAATAGTATTAAGGATATATCTTTTAGCAGCTGGCATTACCTTAATTGATATCACTTTTGAGCAGCTCAGTGATTTCCTTTTCAGAAATTAACTCTGCCATTGTCTGTCACCTGGACGAGACCTAGCAAATCAGATGCCTATTTTCCACTACAAACTCAAAGGGATTACCTTTCCTCTCCGCAACTTGGTAGCACCTAGAAGCAGAAAGGGCTTGAGCTCAACTAATGAGATGCTCTGTCCTAGTGTGAAATAAAAGGTCTGGTTGAAGGTGGTGGCAGCATTCTGGCCACATTGTTCTTCTTTCAGAGACTTCCCGTAAGTCCTATTTTCCATCCCTCCAATGTTCCCTGGTTACCTTTCACACTCAAGGCTCTCAACCATTCAGCAAGTTCCTGATAGTCTTCTAAGAAAGTTCATCTTCTTAAATTAGTTTGAGTCAGTTTCCAATGCCTACCATCAAAGATCCCTAATACTAATCCTTTTGAAAAAACAGACCCTGAAAATAAAATGTGAAAGAGCCCATGTTCCAACAGATACTCTACAGATTTTGAGGGGTAAACAAAATAGAAATCCAATATAGATCTCTGGAAATATAAACATGCCCGACTTAGATGTCTCCTTGAGTTTTGCAGGAATATGGAGGGAAATAGGAAATAATTAATTGTGTCATTTTCCATAAGTGGCAATAAATATGAAGGCAGCATAGTCAAGTCAAAGGGACTGTGATTGATTTATTACATTACAGTGTCTTAAAAGTGTTCCATTGCCTTTTAAAAAGCCATTCCATGATTAAAAAAAATAATCTTTGTGAGTTCAGTTTTCAACATCGTTATAAGGGATTCTTTGACAGGTTGTCATTTTTAATGTCACCACACTACCCAGGCTGCATAATGGCTGTTTGGTTGGAGGCTGGTTTGAAGGCCAAGGGCCAGAGGAGACCTATCTTACGCCCCAGGCTGAGTCTGAGGTTGATTTGCGGGGCCCATGGAAGCACGGCTGGGTTTGCAGTGCGGTGCTGGTGATGTCTTCAAAGGGGCTAGAAAACCAAGCAGGGCTCTACAATGTGTTTTCTCTCTCAAATCTGAAAGATGAGAACAAACAACTCAAGTGTCAGATTGTCTTTAAACATCCAACAGCAAGAAGTGGTGCTTATGCACAATTCAAATCGGAAGGGAAAGATTGTGCCCAGAGCCAACCGAAGGAAACCAGTTTTCTAATTTGCTGCAAATGGAGATGAGCTCCCAGCTGGGTTGGCCAGGGTCCCCAGGAGACCAGGCAGCAGGAAAAAGATTTGGGAGTGGGGACAGGGCTGCATGGCGCTGTCCCTCCCTTCCACCCACCGCCCACACCAAACGGAAGCTGTAAGAAACACCGTCCATACCTCCAGGGTGTAGAAGACACCCAGTGCTCTGGAAACAAATGTACAATGCAAGTGCTTACCCCTCATTTCTATTCCACAAACATTTACCGAGCACTGACGTGGTCCCCGCGCCATGCCAAGCAGTGCTGGAATATAGGGGTGAACACGGCATAACGCTTGCCTGACTAGCTGGGACCACAAGGAATAGAAACAAGGCAGGTAATCAATTGGCCAGAAGGATTAGAGGAGACACCTATTGCTTGTACCTGCCCAGCATCCTCTCTTCTTGGAACAAGCGCCTTAATTCTATTTTTCAAATGTATTTATTATGGTTGTATTACAATTGATTCTTTTCCCCCCATTGCTCTCCCCGTCCCCTCTCCCAGTCAATCCCCACCTCGCTGTCCATGTCCGTGGGTCCTTCACACCAGCCCCTCCACTAAACCCTTCCCCTACTTCCTCGCCTTCCCTGCCCCCCTCCCCCATCACTGTCATTCTGCTCTTTTTTTTTGCCATGTCTCTGATTCCGTTCTGCTTGTGTTTGTTTTGTTCATTAGTCTCCTGTATTAAGTGAGATCATATGGTATTAGTCTTTTGCTGCCTGGCTTATTTCACTAAGCACGATACTCTCCAATTCCATCCATGCTTTTGAATACAGTAGGAGTTTCTTCTTTCTTTCTGCGGCATAGTATTCCATTGTGTAAATGTACCACAGTTTTTTGATCTGTTGATCCACTGATGGGCACTCAGGCTGCTTCCAGCACTTGGCTGTTGTAAATAGTGATGCTATGAACACAGGGGTGCATAGGTTCTTCTGAATTGGTGTTTCAGGGTTCTTCGGGTATAGTCCTAGCGGTGGAATTGCTGTGTCGTAAGACAGTTCTATTTTTAGTTTTTTGAGGAAATCTCATACTGTTTTCCATAGTGGCTGCACCGGCCTGCATTCCCACCAGCAGTGCACCCAGGTTCTACTGTCCTTCCACACTGGTGAGGCTGACTCCTGCCCCACCCAACTTCATGCCCTGAGGCCTCCAGGGAGGGGCGTGTGAGCCTGGGGTGACCAATCAGAGGGCTCCACCCCTTTGGTTCTGGTGCTCAGCACAGCCTGGGACACTTGCCCCACGCCGGGCCGACGAAACTCAACCCTGGAACTTTGGCTGAAACTGTTGAGCAAGAGGTCCCACGATTTCAGCCAGTGGATGGAAGCCTAGAGCTGCTGGTAGTCGCATTGTCGCTACATGAAAAGCAACTGCTCGGGAATAAAGGCAGAGGGAAGCCACACTGAGAGATGAACAGAGACAGTTACCTTTTTCACCCTTGAAATTTCTGGAAAGTGAGCCACTTGCACCCGCCGGGAGCCCTGATTGTTCCGGGTACAAGCAGCACCCCACGGAAAGGATCAGGTCAGACCTCCAGGAATCAGGGCGAGCTGGCTGAAAAGCAACACACGAAATGCCCCATGCCTGCTATGTCCTCAATTCTATTCTGAGCCAGGTGGCCACAGTGGTTCCTTGGAAGTGCTTTGTCTCCATGTGTGTCACATGGCCCCGTGTGCTGGTCACCTGCCTCACTGGCTCAGGGATCTGCCCTGTGTTCTCCTGCATCCCAGGGCTGGCTGCTGCCAGCGATGCTTGCGAGGCTTCCTCGGCGGCCAGCCCTGGGACCCCAGCAGGAGATGAGCACTGACCGGGGAGGGGAGCCCAAGTATTTCCAGCCCCCACCTTGGAGGCTGTCCTTGGCCGTAGCTCGAGTTCCAGCTCCCACCAGATGTCCCCACACAGCTCCCGCTCCTGCGAGGTGGTCCTCGCAGGGGACCAGGGTCCGCAACCCTCGGACCCTGAGAGCCGAAGTCACTTCCTGCCATGGCCAATGCCGGATGGTCTCTCTGTCCCCACCTGTGCTCACAACTCCTCCCTCCTTCCCCGAGCTGGTTCTCCACCTGAATCGCCCCCTTTGGAATTATCTGGCGCGGGTTCCGTTCCCATTACGTATCACCACATAACAACTCACCCCTAAACTTGGGTGGCTTTAAACAACATTTTTTCAAAAACCACCTCTCCTGGCCTCTATGGGTCGGAACGAGGGCAATGAGAAAGATCACCTGCAATAATAGCAGGTAACCTGTAATTAAATGCAAGAGAATATTATTAATTTCTGGCAAGATCATGTTGACTGCCAAAGGCTCTTAGCCTACGCCCTGTCTTCTCTCTGTTGAAATAGGAAATTAGCAAGTCTAGGGATTAAAGACAAACACCAAACTGAGATCATCAAAAGGACTGGAAGGGAATTTCTCATGATGGAGATGAGTAGTGATGCTTCAAAAAAAAAACCCACGGAAAATCAAACTGCAGCAGTGTGCCACATCACATTATTTCTCTGCAGCCTCGCCCTTAGCTCGTGCACCCCGGAGGCGCACATCCCTGATCTGGGGGAGCAGTCTCAGTTAGGACAGGGATGCTTGCAGAGAAGCCCCGTTAAGCTAACTGAAATTTGAAGGGCTTTATTTTAAGAAAGCACAGCCAACCCCTCCCCACTATAGAGTTTTTCTGCTCTGCCTACAAGCAGGCCACTCCAACTGTCCTGAACTCTTAAATGTTTATGTATTTGTTTGTTTTTAGAGAGAGGGGAATGGAAGGAGAAAGAGGAGAGGAATGTTGATTGGTTGGCTCTCATGTGCATCTCCACTGGGGACCAAACCAGCCACCCAGGCGTGTGCCCTGACCAGGAACTGAACCAGTGGTCTTTTGCTTTGAGGACGACGCTCGGACCCACGGCTCCACCCCAGCCACATCTGTTCTGAACATCTAAATGTCAGACCTCCTAGGTCTGCTCACACCTCCTAGAGACCCAGTACTTTAATTCCAAATGTGGGGAGAGGAAGTCCTATTGGTCCAGGTCAACTGAGGACTCCAGCTGGGATGCAGCCACAGGGCCACAGCCCCGCTGGTGCCACTCTGAGGTCAGCGTCTCGAAGGCCCTGAGGCCGAACCTCTGAGGGAGTCCACCTCGCCTACACGCCACCGTGGGAATTAGGGAAGGAGCTCTGCCTGGTGGCAGAGAATCCCCGGCAACAGGGAACGACCCTGCAGCAGGGCAGGTGCTGTGAGTTTTGCATTAGGATCACTGGAGCCCCAGGCCCCTGCCTGGAGGCCGCTCCTGTCCTCTAAGTCAGTTGTTGATGGGGGCACAGTGCTGCCTACAGTCGCTCATTCTTGGATAAATACACCAACAGGAATGCAAAGGCTCGCATCTGCAACTACTCAAAAAGCTAATATTTAAGTGAATTTTTTGTTTGTTTTATTTCCCTCTGCATCAGGTTGTTCTCACAGTCTCACTCTCATTCCCAGGAGCCAAACGTACTAATGACTTATTTACACTCTGCCCTGTTTTCACTTGTCAGACTGTTCGGTTCTAGGCCCAGCCAGCAGGGAAGCAATTAAGAGTGATTTTCGCTAACCTTTCTGCTCTCTGTGATTAACAAGAATGAAGAGGTTTAGAGAGCGAAAATGACAATCTCTTTCTCCTAACCCCCAAAATTCCCATTTCCGTTTGCCTAACAGTTGTACCATTCTGTCTTCTTCAAAGAGCGACAACATGCCATTATATCTTTATCTCTCCCTCATGATTAGCTAGGAAATTGATCTTCGGAACAAACCCTACCACTGGCCATCCAAGAGCCTAGATCGGAGAGCACAGAGGAGTTTCCTGTCTCGTGCCTTCTCTGATCAGCGGTGGGTGCTGCAGGCAGAGCTGTGTTGGAGGAGTGTCAAGTCACACATAGGGTGAGGCAGAAAGAGTGGCAGGTCCATTCATAATGTCTGCCACCAGTAGAGACGGGAGCATGGCACCATTCATGCATATATTCACCTTCCTGGACCAAGACACATCAGCACTGGTCCAGGTATAAACTCCCTGAGGTATGTGGCTACCACTTAATTTTAAAGATCTCATCAGGTCCTCACGACACCTCGGCGAAGTGGGTAGGACTGGAAACACAATGAGCATTTGTTAGATGGAGGACACCAAGACCCGAGGCTCCTTGGAAAAAAGCAACACAGCAGAATTCCTGTGCATTTGACTTTGTGTCCACAGAGTAAGCGAATGAGATACCGAGTTGTTTTCCAGAGACAACACACCGAGACCACAGGTCCTGCAGCAGAAGCATGTGCAGTGGAGAGAACCTGACCTCCAGCTGCATCCGCAACCAAAGCCTCATCTCCAGCCCCCCAAAAGGCACAGGGAGCTAAAGGACTCGGACATAACCTGTACCGGAACACCAGCGCCCATTTGGATGCCAAAGGTCCGCTTTCCAGGAAGACCCGGCGCTGACGCCCTTGACCATAAGTGGCCAGGCTCCAAGGCCAAGTGAAACTTGTTCCACCAGCTGTACAGCACACCTGTGCCCCTGGAACCCTTAACAACCCACCACCTGTCCCAGAAAGCAGGAGGGATTTGAAACACCATTAGGTCTCCCACCATTGGTTCCTTCTTGATCAATAAACCTTGGCTTACTGCAAACTCTGACATTTTGAGTTTTGGTCTTTTGAAGCATCAGATGCAGACTCTGGTTCCATAAAAACTCCTCCTGAGGATGAAGACTACAGGGGAATGAGGGGAAGGCCCCAGGATGCGGATCCCGTGATATCCTGTCAACCCTTTGTTCCATGGTGATCTTGTAAGTGAATCATTTCAATAATGTATTAAGCAATAATACCAATGAAAGGTATGATAGTTACCCCACCCTCTCATTCCCACATGGTCTTTTTGCTCTACCCTGTCTGACACTCATGTTTGCAGTGAAACTGGGAAAAGTCTCTGGGCCACACCTCATGGAAATCAGAGACACGGCTACGGCACCAGCACCTCTGGGGCTGTTAACTGTGAGGTCAGCCAGGCCCTGAAGGCCCCAGCTGCATTCCCAAGACCAGAGGGTGAGGCATCATATCAACTTCTATCCACACCAGGTTCCTTCCTCTAGGAACCATCCCTCCCAGGGGCATTGACAATTTAAGAGGATGACGGAGAGGAGGACGGGGTCTTCCCCCATTTTAGATCATACAAAGCTGACAAAAACTACAGACTCGGTCTTTTCAAGATTTTTTCTGCTGTGGATGACAGGTGCCCAGTGGAGTTAGTTCTGCCAGAAAGGGCTATTTATTGATGAAATATCCCGATTTAGCAGGGCCAGGAGTGAAGCTGGCCCAAGGGATAATCAAGTCAGCAGGTGCTGTCAGCATACTTCTGCACGCTCTCCGGCTCTCACCTCCACCTTTTCTCTTCTCTAATGACTTTATTCCCTCCTATCGCAGGTGGACTGTTGCCGTGTGACAGAGAACACGGCTGAATCCTGTGCCATCACCCACAGGAGGAAGTGAATTCACTCCCCCCAGCTGGAAAACTTTCAGGCAAGGACTCCAGTGGGCACAGCAGGGGCTTAGCTCTTAGTCAGTCACTGGATCAGGATGGTGATGATCAACTGAACTAGACCCCTCACTCTTTGCTGACTCTGTCATCAAAAGAGGTAGTGACCTCTCTGAGAATTGCTGTAAGCCAGGTAGCAACCCCCAAGATTACCTGTAAGAGATCTTTGTCTCAAAAAATGCACATTTGTACATACATGCAATTTTTTCCACCCAATTTCAGGGAGGTGTTAGACCTGTCTGGCCCATCCTAGGATCCTAAGCTAACCTTGTTTACACATCCCCAAAAATGAGTTGTTAGTGGAAGAATTCCAAATGGCAGATAATATGTCCTTCCCTCAACCCCTCAAATTCCATCCAACTCCATTCCCCTCTCTAGCCTGCCCTGGACTTTCATGCCATGCCCTCTCTTCCTTTTCCCCTTCCCATCACTCCCGGCTCCAACCCCCACTAGGACGATGGGAGGCCATTTCTGTTCAGAGGCACCTGGGAAGGACGACATGAGATCAATCAACTTTGAGCATCACTGCAGAGTTAAAACAATGGCACTGAATTGGAAATTGTAGAGCTATAGGGTTATGTTCCCAGAAAAGAGGGTGGTGGGTTCTTTACAAAAACCAAATAAAGTAGAGGCAAATTTTCTCAGCATTTCATAAACAGTCATTTGAAAACTGCCTAGAGCAAATTGGAAGTCAGTACACTGCCTAGGCGTTCACTCGTTAGACTTGAAAGAGTTTCCACACTGCATTCTTTATACCTACATATATACACAAATATACATAAAGAAGGACCTTCTCCACCACCCATCCACCCCCAGCCCTTCCACTGCCTGCAATGGTAACATTTACTGGAGATTTTATTACAAAAGCCACAAAATGAAATTCTAATCAATAATGGTTTGCAAGATGGTAAAAAGAAAAAAACAAGATTGAATACATTCATAGGTAAAAGATGTTATTATCTCAGTTCAGTAACTATGAAAGAGAAATAGATGAAAAAATCTGGGTTTTATATTAAAAACCGGCACAGCTGTAGAGTTACATAATAAAGTATTGCCTGTATCCATGGAAATGGAGAGTAATTGATGCACCACAAGTTATTTTTATAAACCCAAACAAAAAAATTCAATCAGAAATGTCTTTCCCCGTTTGGGGGGCATTGTATATTTTGTATCTGTACATAATGCGCACATTTAGAGTGTGAATGCGCTCATTATTGATCAGCCGTGTTGAATAGGACATGCTGCTTTCCCTGAATATTCAAGATTAGAATCCTGTGGCCTGGCTCCCTCTCCTTGAAAGACTTCCTCTGAATAAGCCGTGCAGTGCTTTAAAATTCAGGCAGTTTCAGCTGGGGGAATAAAGCAGCCCCGATTCTGGTTTCAGAGGTGTCAGAGGGCACAGGATGGGAAGACGGAACTCTTCCTGATGCATACACTTGATTTCCCCTGCAACACCACCAGCCCCTCTCGCCTGCTCCCCGCCCCCCCTCCCCGCACACGAACACACACATGCACACAGCACCAAGCACAGAGCAGCTTCTCCAAAACCACCAGGACGCACCACACATGCCATCTCCCGTTTGCCTGGCAGTAAGAATGACGTAAAGCACCTGTTAGAAATACATAATTCAGGTTCTAGCCCATCTCTCTCTATTAGGTTCTTCAGGAGAGACCTAGCAATCTACAAAATCTAGGTACCTCTCCAAAGTCACTGTCATTAGGCAAGGTGGAGACCTAGAGGCAGGGCTGGTTTCAGAGGTGTGTGACCCGTGTCAAACAGGGCCGTGCCCCAAGACTCCTCTTGTTCTTGGTTTCATGCTCTGCTGTCTCCTTCTTTGAAACTCCGAATAATTTTTAAACAAAGGGCCTTGCATTTCCATCTTGCACTGGATGCTGCAAATTATGTAGATGGTCCTGCAAAAATGTAATGGTTCAGAGCACTAACTTAGCAAATAGACAGACTTGGACAAAAATACCAACTCCAACATTTAAGTGGTTAGGAGATCTTTAATGAGTTTACACCCCCCGAGCTTCTATGTCCTCATCTACAAAATGGGAATAATCACCATATTGCCCTGATGGCATGCTATGAAAATTAAATGACACAATGTTTGTTACAGGCGCACTGCTTTAAGAGAAGCCTCAGTTAGTGGATACCCTAACATTATTCGAACTGAGGTGAGTGGAGGTCAATTGAGTTGAGTTGAGTTAGGCTGAGCTGAGTTGAGCTGAACTGTTTTGAGCTGAGTTGAATTGAGCTGATCTGAGCTGGGTTCAGCTGAATTATGTCGAGTTGAAGTGAGTTGAGTGGAGTTAAGCTGAATTGTGTTGAGGTGACTTGAGTTGAGTTGAACTAAGTGAAATGAGGACCTGAAGGAAAGAAGGGGCACTTCAGCTGGCTGCTGGAGCAGGATACTAATTAAGCTCTGACCTTCCTAATGTTGAATCAATGCCCAAATTGCCTTCAGTAAAGCAACCCTGCTATGGATGGAATTTAGATGCTACCACAGTGTTCAACTCTGGCTTTGCATCAGCTTTATTTAGATGTAATGAATGACTGAAGGTGCCAGGAGAAATGCTGAGGAAAAATACATCCCCAGAATGAAACCCACCCCACCATCACTTCTAGATCCACTAACCACAGCTGAAACTTGAAGCTGGTTTAGAACAGGGTGATATGACAGTGATAGTGAGTAGTATTCCTACAAAGGTCTCAAGTCTGTCCCATTCTTTTCATCTCCAGTCACCTCTTTTCTGTATCAGCAGCATCTCTCATCAGGACTATTGCATCAGACTGGCTTTCTGCAGCCATTGTGCGAACTTTTAAAAACAGCTTTACTGAAACGTGATTGACATACCCTAACATTCACTATTCAGAAGTACAATTCAGTGATTGACGGAGTTGTTCGATCATCGCTATAGCTCATTCGAGAATACTTTTATCACCCCACCAAGAAACCCTATCTCCCTGAGCAGTCACTCGCCATTCCAGCCTCCCACCAAGCCGTGGCCAACACTAACCTAGTTTCTGTCCATAGGGATTAGCCTACAGTTGCACATTTCATATGAATGGAACCATGTCGTATGTTGTCTTCTGTGTCTGCCTTCTTTCACTTCTATAATGCTTTCAGGGGTTATTCACGCTGTAGAATGTATTATTACTTTATTCCTGTTTACTGCATATCCAAATACCATTGGATGCATGTACATTTTGATGGTTTCCCATTCATCAACTGATAAACAATTGATGGATATATTGTTTTTCGTTTCTGTTTTTGTTTTTTTCATTTTGGCTATTTTAAAGAAGCCACATCTGTGAATGCTATATACAAGTTTTTATATGGGCACATGCTTTCACTTCTTTCAATTAGATACATAGGGTTCTACGTAGGAGTAGAATTGCTAGGTGATATTGTAACTCTATTTAAAATTTTTTTGAAGAACCATAAAACTGATTTTGCATTACAATTGCACTATTTCACAGTCCTACCAGCATAATGTATGAGGGGCCCAGTTCTCTAAAACAATACTTGCTATTGCCTGACTTTCTAATTTCAGCCATCCCAGTAGGGGTGCAGTGGTATCTTGTGGCTTCAATTCGCATTTTCCTAACGACTAATAATGTTGAGTATCTTTTCATTGGGCTCATTGGCCATTTTTATATCTTCTTTGAGAAAATATATATTCACAACTTTTCCTTATTTTTTAGATTGAGCACCATTTGTTGAAGATTATTCTTTTCCCATTGAACAATCTTGACACCCTCATCAAAACTCAATTGGCCAAAATACTCAGTTTTGTTCTACTGATCTATGTGTTTATCCATATGCCAGGACTGTATGATCATGATTACTGTCATTCTGTAGTAAGTTAAAATTGGGAAATGTGAGTCCTCCAACTTCCTTCTTTTTCAAGGTGGTTGTGGCTATTCTGGGCCCCTTCCATTTCCCTATGAATTTTTAGGATCAACTTGTCAATTTGTGCAGACAAAGCAGCTGGAATCTTGATAGGGATGTCACTGAATCTTAGTAAGTCCTCCAACCTATGAACATGGTGTGGCTTTCCATTCCTTAAAATAACATTTCATAGTTTCCAGCGTACAGCTACTCTTGTACTTCATACTTTATTCTTATTTCATTCCTTCCTCTGATTCTACTGCAAATAAAATTGTTTTCTTAATTTCATGTTCCTATTATTCATTGCTAGTTGTACAGAAATACAACTTATTTTGAAACTTTCCTGAATTTGCTTATTAATATTTAATAGTTTTTATTTTTGTGGATTCTTTAAGGTTTCTGTGCACATGAGGGCATTATCTGCAAATAGACAGCTTTCTTTCTTTCTTGCCAATACGGAGGTCTTTTATTTCTTTTCTTTTTTTTTCCTTTTTATGAGATGGAGAGAAATATTAATGTGTGGTTGCCTCTCACGTGCCCCCAACTGGGGACCTGGCCCGAAACCCAGGCATGTGCCCTGCCTGGGAACCTAACCAGAGACCCTCTGGTTCATAGGCTGACACTCAATGCACTGAGCCACTCCAGCCAGGGCTCTTTTCCTTGCCTCATTGTTGTGGCTAGGGCCACCATCATGTTAAGTAGAAGTGGTGAGAGCAGACACCTCCGTCTCAGTCATAAGGCATTAGTTTGGGATTTTTGTTGTTGTTGTTGTTGTTGTTCATTTCCCCAAGTTAGAAGCTCCCAAATTCTAGGTGAGCAAGCATTTCCCGGGTGCTGGATTACAGGCAGTAGTACGTTGGTAAGCCAGAACTCAGGAAAACAAAAGAAAAATTTTAAAACCCTCATTCGTATTGTTTGTCCATTTCTATGGAGCAAATACCCCCACCATCACCAGTTGCAGGCTGCCCTGGATTTTCCGGTTGGCTCTGCGAAATTCCTGCAGCTTGCATAAACCAGGACCAACCCGCCCCGGCACCCCGTATGAGAGTCACCGTGCCCGTGGCTGTGAATGACACAAAGCTTCTCTTCCTGAGCTCAGCGAGCCGGTCATACACCGGAGACACAGACATGGTCACTTTGATCAATCGCTTTGCTCTTTCTCCAAAAGAGATCTGCCTCCACCTTGGCATGTATTATTACTTGGACCCTATCAAGGTAAATACAATGAGGTTTCCCAAAGGTTTAATTCTCAAAGATTGATAGACTGCCTGTTTGTAATGATGTAGCTAAAATGTCTTCTATTATAAATGTTCTACCTTATTGCATTTTCAAGACCCACACTCTGTTAAAGAGTTCTTGGGAAAATTTTTTCAACATTAAGGCATTTGTGGCTGGATGCAACTAGTCTTTTAAGATATTTAAAGACCATTAGCAAAAAAGAAAAAAGTGCTCTTGCCAACAGAAATTCTTTTGATGGAACAAGATAAAAATTCCCTCATTTGCTCTCAGATTTTCTATTATTTATGAACAAATCGCAAATCACAGGGGAAGGGAGCAGCAAACAGATGAAAGCATGCGGCGGGAACATGTGCTGATGTTATGTACGGCAGGAACTGAAAATATTCCCCTACTACTTAGCAGGACATGTAACATGATCTCTGTGGTAATAGTTCACTCAACTGCAAGGCTAGGAAAGAACCTGCAGAGATTTCTGTTATGGCTAATGGGGACATTCTTTAAAATGTGGATTTGTTTTGCTAGCCAATTTGAGGAGAAAATAAAGGCCAAGTGTAAGAATGAGGAGAGCCTTCCTTTAGTATCAGGTTCCATGAAGAGAGCCATTCTCTGATGCCACACCCTAGAAGGATGTGAAGGCCTAAACAACCAAAGCAAGAGTATGCCATGCTCCACGCAGCTCATAATGAATTTGGCCATGAAATTTGTCTTCTTTCTCACTGTACTCAGCTTCCCTGCTGTGACCACTGTACTCTTTCTTGAGCTCTACCCCAGTTACAGCACCTTTCCCTCTGGGACAGGATTCTTTGGGAAGCCTAGAATCCTAGGACCGGAACAGGTCTCACTTTTGCTCTCGTGCAGTCTTGTGACAGATGCTTACCTGCAGGTGTTTACTACCATTGTTCCCTCACTCTTCTGTAACTCTGACTCCTCCTGAGAAATTCCTCAACACTCTTTAGTACCTGGCTGGCTAAGTGGACAAGTTCATGGAACTCTGGGGCCAAATAATGTGTAAGGATTCAAGTCCTCCTCTCACCTTCCTGCTCTATACTAGC
Organism: Noctilio leporinus; assembly: GCA_004026585.1. Taxonomy (NCBI): domain Eukaryota; kingdom Metazoa; phylum Chordata; class Mammalia; order Chiroptera; family Noctilionidae; genus Noctilio; species Noctilio leporinus. Next base: position 162,896 of record PVIW01000535.1, read on the forward strand.
TAAGCAAACTCTACAGCATTCTATTAGCTAAGTTGCCTTGGACAACAGCCTCAGCCTTCTGAGTTCTCCCATCTCTAAAATAGATACACGGTAACACTTAGCAAATGTTGTTTCTCAGTATCTAGTTGGAAGGCTTTTGGCAAGGTCTGTGTAATGTCCCCAGCCAGGGGGAATCGCTCCCATTTCTCGCATTCCAGGAACCTCAATTATGTATGTGCTTCATGGTCTGCACTAAACTGAAGCCAATTTGAGGTAGCCCCCATTCATCATATTCTTGTACATTCATCACGGTCACCTGTGAGTGCCTAACAAGGCCTGACAGAGTGGCTTACGCCTGGAGCTGCCTTGGAGACAAGTAACAGTCTGTCTTGCTCACTTCCTCGGTGCTCCAGCACAGTGCTAACAAAACCTAGACATGCAAGAACTATTGATTAGAAGAAAATGAGCTATTATGTAAGTAAAAGCTTATTGTGTTTCACAGGAAATGATGTATACAAATCAATGGTAGCCAACTGCGAGTTCTTGAAAATTCTTGCTCATTGTTGTATGCCTGGTACTCAGCACATACCTGCTCAGCCAGTAATTAGTGAGTGAATTAATCAATGAATCAATTGATTGATCTGATAGTTTAGTGTCTCTTATTGCTCCATAATCCTACAAGTACTCCTGGGTAGAGATGGAACAACCTTTTGCTATTAGAACCAATGGAAATGATGCTACACAGAAACAGGTGAGTTTTGCACAAGTCAGTGATTCCCAACCAGGGCGATTTTGTGCCCTGCCCTCGCCCACCCCAGGGGATATTTAGCAATGTCTGAAGGCATGTTTTGTTGTCATGACTGGGAAGGTTGCTATGGCATCTCATGAGTAGGCTCCCGGGAGGCAGTGAAATCTCTCACAGCGCCCAGGACAGCTTACAACAAAGATCCAGCCTCAAGCGCTGATAGCAATAGTTGAGAAACTCTGCTGTAAATGATCGGTGATGGAGAAATTAATTTTTCATAGTGATATAGTAAAGTGAGGGTCAAACTATTGAGATTTTCTATAGAATACTCTGTCTCATTCACAGACTCGTAAAACATCAATGTTGAAAGAACACTATTGATTAAGTCCACACCTCACTTCTCACTGGCGACCATGGAAGTTCACAAAGGGAAGGGAATGCTTAGAGTTGAACAGGTGGTATGTGGCTGAGACAGGACAGGAAGCCCAGCTCCCACATCCCAGCCATTTACAAGGCCTTTCACCCTCCCTTACCAGTGTGTGAGCAAGGAGCCTCCCTTTCATGCCCACCTGTTCCTTCAGCACCCACCACCCACCCAGATACACCAACACATTTGACCTGGGTTAGAGCATTATTCCCTCAGCTTCCTCACTCCCATTCTACATCGATGACTTTTGCCTTATCCATGAACCACCACTGCTATTATTTATACTATAATTTTATTTTATTATTAAAAAACGTATTTTATTATTTTTAGAGAGAGGGTAGGGGAGAAAGGCAGAGAGACATCAATATATGGTTGCCTTTCACCTGCCTCCAGCCACGGACCTGACTGGAGACCTGGCTTCCAACCTGGTTATGTGCCCTGGCTGGGGAATTGAACCAGCAACCTTTGGGTTCACAGGCCGGCATCTTATCCACTGTGCCAGCAGCCAAGGCTACATAATTTTATACAAACACATATATAATAACATTTTTCTTAAGTTGTAAGTTTAATGAGGAAATCTTCTATTATTACTGTAACTGAAAGCTGGTATCCAATTAAAAAGGACCACCCTGGCAGGCGTGGCTTTCCTGTAACTGAGAGGTGGTGGGTTCGATTTCCAGTCAGGGTATATGCCTGGGTTGTGGGTTTGATCCCCAGGTAGGGTGCATATAATCCCTGGTTCGGAAGCATAAAGGAGGCAACCAGTCAATGTTTCTCTCTCGCATTGATGTTCCTCTCCCTTCCTCTCTCTCTAAAAGCTATAGAAAAAAAAAAAAAAATGTCCTCCAGTGAGAATAAAAAAATTAAAAGTGGTGTAAAAATCGGTACAATACAAACAAAAATGTTGTTCCGTGTTGGCTTGATAGTGATGCACCTTTAAGTCCCTTTGTAAAAAGGGAGATTCACAAGTGTGGGAGGTGTTAGGGACACTCTGGCACCAAACTGAGGCTTTCTCCTTCCATGAATAAGGTATTTGAAAAGAACTGAAAAAGGAACGCGTTTCTGGCCATGTCCCTCAGTCTCATTTACTACCGCGCGCCCCGCGCCACTTCAGATTGTCTTGTATCCCCTTGGCGGTCTATTTAGTTTGGGAAATGCTGGATTAGAGGAATACGAGTGAGCAAATCATTTCCACCCACTCTGAAACAAGTTCCTTCTTTTGTCTCCCAGCCTGCAGGAGAGCAGGCCACCTGAGTTCTGTGTTTCCGTGCCAAATGCAGTTAAGTAGGAAAATCAAAGAGAGACCAAATGAGGAGCCATTTCCTACCATGCACAGGATGCGTTCTGGGTGGTAGAGGGCAAGTATATCCAGCAGGAGCCCCTTCTGTGCTCTCCCCCCCTTTCAGTGGGGGCTGAACCTCTGGATCGGCCCTCTCACACCTATGTTGGTTACGTTATGTTACAACGGGAGATGACTCTGGGTGGGCCTGGCCTAACCTTGTGAGTGCTTTAAAATCAGTTTTCTTCTGCTGGTGGCAGGAAAGGAAGCCAGGAGATGTGCTCTAGCTGAGCTAGAAGAAAGCAAACATCCACGCTGTGAAGTGCTTACGGTGCCCTGTGGTGAGGGCTGATGGGCCAACCGGACACTGAGCACGGTTCCTGCTACCAACAAGCAGGAAAACAGGACCTCAGTCCTAGTCTACAGGGAAATGAATTAAGCCAACACCTGGAGGGCTTGCAAGGGGACCCTAGGTCCAGGCCACTGACCTGCAGACAATGTGAGATAAGCACTTTGTTTTGTTTTAAGCTACTAATTCTGTGGGACTTTGTGGCGAGAGAAAACTAATATAAAGGGATGCAGAGATGAGTACGATAGATTCCCTGATACCAGGGAACTTGCACTCTTGTTATGGAAATAAGACATAAGCACAGGCAATTTTAATATTAATTGGGGTATATAAGCTTGTGTCTGGAGACGGATACGAGCAAAGTTAAGAAAGAAACACAGCTGAGGTAAATCAGAAAAGGCTTCATGGAGGAGGTGATGTTTGCACAGGGTCTACAGTTCAGAGAGAACTTCCGCAAGCAGAGACGTGGACCCAGTGAAGGCAACTACTGGACTGACCAGCAGATGCTTGGCCTTGGACACAGAGCCACGTGGCGTACAGGCTCTGGGTTCCAGTTGTTGAATTTCGGTCCCAACTCCACAACTTACCAGCTGAATGACCTTGAACAAGAGAATAAAGCTCACTGAGCCTCAAAGTCCTTATCTGAGAAAGACGTGTAATGATCACCAAGCATGTCAACCTCTGGTATCAAAGTCCTATGGCCAGAAAATAGCAGGCCTCTCTCCTTCCTTGTGCTAACCCACCTATGGGTTTGAAGCTTCTGCGATGGAAAACCTCCCTCGAAGCTGCCTCCAATGTATTATACGTAAGGCCCAGAGCAGCACTACAAATAGAAGCCCACGTACCATATGTCTGGATATTTACAAATTACAAATCAAGCTAAAAGCTGTTAAACAAAAGAAGTTCTATCGTCCCACTCTGGCAACTACGTAATGATATAACTCTTGGAAAACAGTTTTTAAAATGGTTTTTCAAAGATCAGCGTATGCTGCCTGGCCTTGATTTGGGACATTTTGGAAGGGCAGCCCAACTCCAGAGCCCCCCATGGATGGGCGGAGGCCACTGCTGTGACCGTCTCCCTTGGCCCCACCCGGCCTTCCCGCTTCTGACAAGAATGTCTTCTGAGGACTCTCCCCCAGGAGCCACCTAAGTGCAAGCCTGGGCCCAGGGGACCAAGTCCAAGATGACCGACCACCCGCTCACACGTGATTAGTTGGGGACATGGAGCTTCATCCTCCAACAGACCCTTCCGAGTGCACCTCGGCTCCTAGGCCCACCGCCCCCAGTTGGGCAGGGTGCCATTCGAACAGTTCCCCTTGGGAGATCAGCTCCGTGTGCTGGTCACACCCAGCATTTAAAACAACAGTTAATTAGGTGCAGAGAGACAGTCCATGTGGCACCTGTCGGCCAGGTTTGTTGGGGACTTTTATTATCACACCTATCACTGTGGCCTATTATTCCTCAGCAGATTGGACAGCTTTCAAGGTTAATAAAAACGTTCCGGCAAATTGCTATTTGGTGAGGGATTGAAGGCCATGTCCTCCTTGAAGCACAGGCCTGCCCTTTGCGGGAGGGAAGGGAAGCACGCGTGCCCGGGAGCCTCGCGCAGCCGGAGCTTCTGGACAGCTCTGAACAAGCGCCGCAGAGCCCCGCGCTTCCTTCCCAAGTCTCCTGCCCCCTCTCGGACACGTCACTCTGGGTGACGACAATAACCACTAAGGAATGGGAGGGAAGCCAAGGCCAGCACTGTGCTCTGCAGGGCCCTCGGAAGGCTACACCGCCTGTGTGAAGAGCAGGCCAGAAGGGCTCTGGAATTGCAACCCCAGAAGGTGCAGTAATTCTTGAGTGTGTGTGAGTGTCCCTGCCCCCCGGCCTCTTGGGTGGGGTCCTGCTGAGGCTTCCCGGGGCCAACTTCAGCCGCCCACTGCAGTCGCTGACCTAATGATGCACCTCTTATCGGCCCCCTTCCCTTTTCTGTCGCTCTCCCCACTGCCCTACTGGTGCGCCTGGCACCTCCCAAATGAATCGCTTGCATGAGGTGTTTTGGAATCACTTGGGAGTAATTTCAACTGAAACAGGACTCCCTAAAAATACCCCTGAGATTGGGGCATCTGTGATCCAGGGAAACTGAGGAGGGGCAGGTGTTGGGCCGACCCATGCGACTACTTTGACTTTGAAAATTCCACCCCAGTGACTTTGGTCCTCACACTGATGACCCCAGGTTACCGCCCAATCACCCTCATGTTGGCAGGAAAATGCTGCTTCACATATAATTTTCCCCAAGGGGACTCAAGACCAGAAGTTCAAGATTTGAGGCTTCAGAGATGGAGAAGGGCACAATCAGAACTCAAGTCAAAACCTCTCGGTGTGGTTCCTCCCTCGCCCTCCAAAGCAACGTGCTGGGTCATCAGGCTATGGTGGCCCATGACTACTAACCCCTCACATCCTCTTCTTTCCTGGGCCACCATCCACATACACTGGGCAGCTCATATTTTGTCTTGGTTTGTAGTCCAAAGGCCTAGTCACACATCGCTGTTACCGTCACCCGGACACCTAACCTCCCTGAGCCTCCGTTTCAGTGTCTGTTACCATCCGTTCATGCGTCACTCCGTTACCAGACACTGTGCCCAGCTGCTAATGTGATGGCCATTGTGCCGGGCCCTGGAGGTGGGACATAAACGAGACCAGGTGGTGCCTACCCTCCTGTAGCTGAGAATGAAGCAGGGGAGCCAGTCACTAAACAAGTAACAGCACAATCAATTAGCTAATGAATCAACCAGGATGATGGTAAGTAGCAGAGCGGGTGCCAAGGTCGCCCCCTCTTCCCACCTAGGAACTCCTGCAACATCGGGACACAGTTCCAGGGGAGCTGACAGCTCCTTCCCCTAAGCACTGAGGTCCCTACGCCCGAGGGTGACCTCTGTGGGCAGGTGACACCCCCAGCAGCAGCCTGCAGCCAGCGAGAGGAGCAAGTTGGTGGATAAATACTCCAGCTTCCTTGCCCCTCGGCCAGACAATTCTTAGGCTGTGTTAGAGTAGGGCTCGGAGAACGTCCCCTTAAGGGCCAGATCCTAAATATTTTAGGTTTTGGAGGCCATATGGCTTCTGTCACAACTACTCTACTCTGGACAATGTGTAAACAAATGAGCATGGCTGTGTTCCAATACAACTTTTTTTCTTTTACAAAAGCACGCCCTGGGGCAGAGCCTGCTGCCCCCCACCCCCATTCTGGAATCTCCCAGAGGGTCCCCGGGGGAATGGGCCTTGCTGTTTGTCTCCCCTCCCCTCCTTGCCTCTGTCTCTCCCCACAGCTGCTGAAATCACCTCCCAGATCGTCTTGGTCCTACTTTGGGGGAAACCCCGACGGAGACCGTAGGCGAGGAATGAAACATGTAAGGAGTCCTAAGAGCAGAAATGGGAAGGCCAGAAGGAGCTTCCCAGGCAAAGGGGACGGCCTGTGCAAAGACGGCTGCTTTGAAAACGGGGAGAAGGCCAGGCTGCATGGAGCCTATAGGAGGGGGTGGGAACCACCACCAAGCAATGGGGACAGCGGTGAGGCTGGATCCTGCAGGAACCGTAGGTGGCACTAAGGCCTAAATCCTGGGCAGCAGAGTCTGCGAGGCTGTTGGGCAGCCCCGGGGCATGAAGATACATAGCACTGCATTCAGAGGGGCCACCGCTGTTCCACCCTCCCCCCCATTTCACTCACCCCCATTCATTTAGAATTCTAGTCAGGAAATCCAAAACATCACCCTCAACTCGTGAACAGTTAAGTACCCTTATCAACAGGGGAGAGAGGAAAACAAGAGCAATAAGAATACATAATAAAACGACAGAGCAAACAGAGCTGCGGCACCCGGACCTGCCAGGTTATTACTCAGACTTGGAGGATTTTGGAATAAGATTATTTGATTTTGCTGGCTCCCTGCCAATTGCTTTAAAATGTCTGCTACTCCTTCCTATTTTGTGTCTTTGTCCAAGAAGTGATGCTCTAGAGTCTTCCATGGGGAACCCTGGAAAAATAGCCCCCCTCCTCCCTCCACCCTCTCACAGACCAAAAAAAGAGGACATGTCATGTAGAGTTGTCTGTGTATTGGTATGTCGCCTAGACACCCCCTTCTTTCAGGCATGTAGGCACTTCTGAACAGAGCATCCTTTTGTCTTTCTTTTCCTTTCTTTTAAAATCCTCACCCAAGGATGTGTTTTCATTACCTTGCGAGAGAGACATCAACTGGTTGCCTCCCATACACACCCTGACTGGGTAGCAAATCCACAACCTAGGTACGTGCTCTGACTGGGAATCAGAACCACACCCTTCTTGGCGTCTGGGATGAGGCTCCCACCCGGCCAGGGCTGAACCTAGCACCCTTTATGTAGGATAACCCTGCATCGCTGGGAAGACTCCACCACCCTCCTCTGCAAGAGTCCACCTGCTATTTAGAATTGAGAGTCAGCTGAACAGAGATCTAGGGACGCTCTTAGAAGACTCTTGGTGCAGTGAGTAGGCTGGCAAGTGAGTATATTCTGGGGAGAGGGTCAAGGGGCAGCTGCTTGGTCCATGCGGATGGAGTCAATTTATAATAATAGCCAAACATGCCAACTGTAGTTTCAGAACATAGCACTACACTTCTCTGGGACTATGGTCCCTGAGCCACGGGCCACCTGCATGCCTTCGAAGCACACCAGAGGATCCTTTTCAGTGCCTCAACCTCTCCCCAATATGCTGTCTGAACATAGGAACACGTGTGAGTTTGCGCACAAGTGTTAACTGGGTTTCCTCTGAGTGGCTCTGAGGAAATGGCATTGCTCCTACAAGGAACACGGGGGCTGAGGAAGCTGCAGGACCAAAAGAAAAGTCAGCGGCTGGATCTCCACCAGAGCCACGGCTTGCATCTGCAAGTGGTATAAACCTTTCTGAGCCTTTCTTTTATTGAGTTGGACAAAAAGTTCACTGTTTATTTTCCTGGTTTTCCGGTAAGATGACTCTAGTAGTTCTTAGTTGTGTTTAATGTCCTTCGAAACCATTTTGTTTGATTGTATTGTGACAGCTGTTGTGTTATTCGTAAATAATTTCAAAATTATGAAAATTGATGAGTTTTTGTGTGGCCATTTTAAGATTGAAGATGGAAGAAAATAAGCGACATTTTCATCGTATTACGCTTTATTATTTCAAGAAGGTAAAAATGCAACTGAAATGCAAAAAAGACCTCTGCATTGCATGGGGCAGGTGCTACAACTGATCAAACGTGTGAAGAATAGTTCGCAAACTTTCCTGTGGAGATTTCTCACTGGACAATGCTCTACTGTCGGGCAAATCAGCTAAAGGTGATAGCAATCAAATCGAGACATACATTGAGAATAGTCAGTGTTATACCATGTGGGAGATAGCCGACATACTCAAGGTATCCAAATCAATAGAGTTATTGGTGAAAGTGAAAAATGTGTTTTTATGGAAAAAACAAAAAACCATATAGACTTTTTGGCCAACCCAGTATTTCTCCCGCTATTCTTTGGGCAATGATGCAGGGAGTGCCTTCCTAGGCCAAGTATACTGTACAGGGAATCATGAATCTTCAAAGGGAAGGAGCACCTCTTTGGCTAGTGTTCAGTTAGATTTCTTTTTGTTGACACTGACAAAAACCCAGCTCACAATTCTGCTTTGGTAAAAAAGCAAACCCAGTTGAAAAGACCAGGGGCAAAGCAGGCTACAGGTGCAGCTTGATTCTTTTCTGTTTTGTTTTGTTTTGTTTTTTTTAATGGGAAATATGCTATTTATGGTCTCTCTTGTTAATCATCGGATATGGCCAATGTCAGCCATAAGTTATGTTTAAAATACACAGTTAACCACACAAATTAATAAAGTATACAATGTCCTACATGGTATCCATATAAACCTATATTTATATGGGCCTTGCTTTGAGTTGATCATATACACGTCTTAAGTGTGCACATGTATTGTATGTAGATGTGAGCCAGTCCCCTCCCTGTGGCAGTTCCCTGAGTCCCTGCATCTGGGAAGCCCCGCGCAGAACTGAGCAACTCTAAAGCTCACTGGTCCTAACCAAAGAACCAACTGGTCTCTGCAAGTGTTCATTAGCAATTCACATGCCACCTTCTACTTGAGGAGAGAAGCTGGGACAGGTGCCAGACCCACTGCAGGACACTGTGGTCCTTAACATGGCACTTGTGGGGGCTGTGGGAAGCGTAAACTGGATCAGTCACTCAAGATAGAAGGGCAGTCATGATTGTAAAGTTGTCATCCAACTCAGTTCATTCAACAGCAACACAGCAACTAATCTTTGCCAGTTCTGCCGCCAGTCAAGTTTTAAGAATTAAATGCCGTAAAGGTAGAGACATAGATAAATACAGATATAATACTGTAATACATGCACATATCCAAGTCAGAAATACACAGCTCAATAAATCATCACGAACTGAATGCATCTATGTAGCCAGCACCCAGATTGAAAAAGGAAAATAAGGAAAGATCATCATCAACTCGCAGAAGCCTCCCTTTTGCTTCTTCCTGGTCATTCGCCCAAAGGGTAACCGCTATCTTCACTTCAACACTATAGATTAATTTTGCTGCTTTGTATTCTATAGAAATGAATCATATAACATGACCTCTGATGTGGTTCCCTCTTTTCATCATTATGCTTGTGAGATGTGCTCACACTGTTGCAATGTTAGTGTATCATTCATACTCAGCGCACAGTATTCTACTGTGTGACTGTGACACCATTTATTTACCTGTGTTACCCGTGGTGGGCATCTGGGTAGTTTCCACTTCATGGCTGTTACAAATCGTGCTCCGGTAAACACGTTAGTAGCATACATATCTCTTGAGATCACGTATATGATTTTCTAGCACATGCCCAGGAGTAGGATGCTGGGCTGTGAGCTAGGTATGTAAGTGCAGCCAACTGAGATTGCCGAACAGTTTTCCAAGGTGGTTGTACCAATTTATACTCTTGCTGGCTGTGTTCCCATTGTGTCATGTCTACATTTGCCATCTTAGCCATTCTAGCCAGTGTGTACATGGTATTGCATTGCAGGCTTGTTTATTTTGCTGTTTTTCTAGATGACTAGTGGGAAAAAGGCTTACAGACACAGACAATAGTATGGTGATGACCAGAGGGAAGGGGTGGGGGAGGCAGAAGAGGGGAAGGACACTTGGACACTTGATTTGTGGTGGGAAACATACAATACAATATACAGATAAGGTGTTGTAGAATTGTAAAAAGAGAAGAAAACAGAAAATATAATAAGCATTGATGGGGGTGTAGAGAAATGGTAACCCTTGGGCACTCCATCCTGAAGGTGGAAGCCCCAGTCTACAGAATTTTCAACATGCCTTCCAAGAGGGAAAGCATAAACACATGACCCTGGCCATTCCTCTAGTTTAATAATGAAGTTTTGAGTCTACTAAGAATAACTTCCAGGAGCAAACGAAAGAAAACTTTTTAGTAAAGTTGAATTTAGGAAAACGTCAAAGATGAAACCATGAACATCAAGAAATAATGATGTGTTTACTCCTGGTAGAAGAATCTAAAACTCACTACATTAATTCTGTATCTTTTTCTTCCACTGACATGAGCTGTTAATTAACTGCCCATTTTTCTGTCAAAAACAATAAAGAACAAACAACATACAAGGAGACTGTTATCAAATTGCCACCATACATCAGATATAATGTTTTCTCACTTTTATCAGATATTTAGAATCCAACAGATACGTTAATATTTATTGAGGGTTTATAGAAGAAATCTGTTAGAATTAATAAATAATAAGTTAATATCTTTTTTTAAAAGTAAATCAAGAATCCTATCATAAAGTTGCCCACAATTTACTGCAGCAATAAAAAAAAACAAGACAAAACCAGAAAAGCAGAAAGCAGACAGGATTATATTCCATTACTCAAAATATTTAACTACCCACAAAGGCATTTGGACTTCTTTTTTTTTTTTTAAAATGAAATAAAATTGTTTGGCAACTGATAACTGATAGGGCTCTTTTTATCAACCTGTGTAGGGCCATGAGTGATTATGTATACATAGCAATTTATGCTGATATTTTCTTTCCCCCTGATTTGAGCCTCAGGTATTATATTATCTTTGCTGACAACTTATTCAGGATTATATGCTCCATATACCAAAATGACACTGCTTTTCTTACTTTGTCCTATTTTATCAGTTTTTTTGTTGCTAGGATTATGCAAACTTCTTGATTATAGAGACTTCTAGTTCTGTTCTTAACATCACATGATGATTAAATACGCCCTGGTGTTACCCAGGGGATACAAATCCTTCTACTGGTCAAACATTTCTGGAGCAGAGAGGGCAACAGAAGATCTAAAAATTCTTTTCCACATCAAGAGATAAAGAAAGTAAAAATAGTAAAAGTTGTTGATTCAAACAACGTTTTTCTGTGGTAGAATCAAAATTCCACTCTATACCAGCAGACCTGAGCACTAGTTAACTTTAGTTTTTCTTTTCCTCAATCCAGAAATATAATTTATTTTTCTCCAGATTCCTGAAATCTTGTTTCAGTGACAGCCATGTTCCTGGGAATAAGGGAGTTACATTTCTGTTCAAAACCACATGGTCAAACCTCTGTCTCAGTAACTGACTGGGCCAGCTGCCAAGCTGGTGTGGACTGGACGCACTGAGGTTTCTGACTCAGGCAGGTAGGACAAAGTGGTCATCGTTGTGTACCAAATATTCACGTGGTGAACACACCTGAGTAATTTCAGTACTGGCCAGCGCTTATGTTGTTTTTATTTTTATTTGTGGTAAACTGGAGACAAAACCCCCTCCCCCCCAAAAGGAAGTAACCGCTACTCAGCTAGTTGTGACCCTGAAGGAATGTGGGACCTATGTTCCCAAGTCACCTGATATTTTTCAAGAGACTCTGAACTCACAATTTGGAAGTGAATGATCCCAATATCTAAGTGTTGGCAGCCATCTAGCTTTAGTTTTTAATTTATACATTGACTTATCTATGAGTCTATAAGACATTGTACATCAAACAACGTAGCCCTGCAGACCACATCTGTCATCCTGCAGCCGCTGGTCTGGATACTTCTGCCCTCACTGAGTGCGAGCTCCTGGGAACGCAAAGTATTTGTCCACAGAGCTCACGGCACTTTCCACAGGATAGAGCTCATAGCAGGTGGTCAATAAAACAGAGAAAGAAAGGGAGGCATGCTGACAAATGTCAGGCGCCCGGCACAGGCCCTGCATCAACCTGGGCTCTTTTTCCAGGACATTAAATGACCTCCCCCAAACTTTCTTTTCACGCTAGTCCCTCATGTCACAGAAGCTGGCTTTCCAAGCCCACTGAGTGTGTTTACATAAAAGTCACCCACACTGTCCCTGCCAGGCAGGGTCCTGCTGCTGGGAAGCGATAAAGGAACTGTCAGCTCTGCCTTTTAGAATCGTTCATCCCACAAAAGCTACGCACGGTGCCCACCTTCTCGCATTTTCTACCCAGAGCCCGTAATCTGTACACAGTACACACCAATGAGATTTACATATGATTTGAGCAAATCTCTGAAGCTCTCCGACTACTACTGAGTTAAACGTGTCAAACGCATGTTTAAGGGCCTAGGCATCCTCAACCAACTACAGAGGTGGAGCCCCAACGTGGCCTGGCTTTCTGGGTTTACATCTGCCAAAGGTGAGGTGACGGTTTCTTTGGGCAGTAACGGTTTTCTTGTGCATGGATCGGGCATTATTTGAGAATCACTTACATGGAAGCGGTATGTAAAATCAATATTTAATTGATTGATTTCCTTTAGGAGTCAGAGACTGATATGAATCCAAGTCAAAAGCCAAGCTGCCCCCTGTCCACCTCTGGCTTTAGAATTAAAATAGGTGCAACTCCAGGTCTACGGCTGAGAGGAAGCCGTCCGCTGCCGCCTTCGCTGTTCCAGCTCACTCCTCGCTGATCTGCTGACCGACAGGGGCTTCTGCTTCTGCACCTTGCACAACAGGTCTGCAGGCTGACCTGGCTGGGGGAGGAGGGACTGGCACTTGCAATATTCCCCAGCGGGAATTGTCATTAACAACTCCAGATACCAGAGGAGAAAAGAAAGTCCTGTGTCCCAACAAAAGAGTAAACAGTTTGTTCTCAAGACAGGACATCAGTAGAGATGTGACAATAATTTCTCCGGCTTTTGCTTTTCTTACTTACTGCTTATATAGTAATTATACTCCACTTTATTTGCTGTTATCATTTGGTTAGCAAACATTATTACATGCTTTTGTCTGGTTTTGTTTTTGTTTTTTTGTTTGTTTGTTTTTACTGATGAGAAGCTGTCTCAGAGAAGATAAATGATGATGGAATTGTTAAGCTGGTACAGTCCTTAGATATCATGAACCTAAACCCATTTATACCTGCGGAAGACTGAAGCCAAAGATATTAAGTGGATTGCCCAACTGCAAAGGGTAATTATTAGCAGAGACGGGATAAGAACACAGACTCGCAAACCTGCAGCCCCCCAATCTTGTTAAGTAATACGAAGCTGCCCAACAAGCTTTCTTGATCTGCCTTGGGGCCAGCACTACTCAGAACTATGTCCTACAAGTCTTCTATCAACCCCATCCTAAAGGCTGAGAGAGAAAGGAGATAAGACAGGGTCCCAGAAATGTTTGTTCAGAGGTCTTAAAATCTGAAGGAAATTATGAAAGGAAAAACAACTTAAGTATGAACTTTGAAGAGCTTTCTGCTTGTTCAATTTCATGCCTCGAACGCAGACAGAACTGTGCTAAGTACGGATACCCAGCAGACCAAGATGAATGCGCAGGCCAGGATTACTTATAATTGACCTACTCGCTGTTCCTTCGCAGATGGTTCAACTAAGTATGTGAAAACAATTTGTTCACTTAAATGGGTTATATATTCCCTACCCTCAATCTTGTTTACACTACTAATTTGCTTAGCAAACCCCCCTTTTTTTTTCCCATATCTAGTACAAAGGTAAACTTCAGCCCAGCCAGCGAGTCTGAATTATTCATGCATTTTAAATTAGCAGGGTCCAGATTAATGAGGTTTTACTCTACTTTTTATCTTCAACTACCTTCCCTTGGGGCCTGGAGTCATTGCTATTCTCCCCCTCCTCCCCTATTATCATAAGCTATCCCCCAAGTGATACCCCAGTAAAGGGGCACCTGGTGACAGTCTCTCTGGGGCCTGCTCTGCAGACATAATGAAGACAGGCCCAAGGGGTCAGGGTTCTGCAAATGTCCTACTGCCCCGTCTTGGTTCAAATTCCTCACAGTAAATAGCTGTCGAAAGCTGAGAACTAGCTTCATTCCCACCTCCTCACGGGGCATTTTTAAAGGACGTGGGTACCATGAGGCCACTAGCTGGGGGCACAGAAGCAAAAGAACCTGGAGGACTCCTCCAATGGACCCCTGGGTAGCCATGTACTTCCTCAGTGAGAACTAGAACCCCAGCTGCGAGAGGGAATGCAGAGGGCTGGCTCACCCTGCTCTGTGGTGTTAGATAGAGGCATACATTTCACACATTCATTTGCCATACATGGTTCATGAATAACAACACTCTCCCTCCAAAAAAAACAAAGAACCTGCAGAAAAGGACCTCCCTCCCTCCCTCTCTCTCTGCCAATGTCATCTTTATGATGTGAAAATAACTATTTTGCGATGGGTGCAATTTGTGAAAACTAAAAGCAATGAAATTGCATGTGTTTATCCAAGGTAAGTGTGTAAGCAGCAGAAGCATAAGAACATGGACACTGGTGAGGATTAGCCGAAAGCCAGTTGCCGTATGCACACTCGTTTCCTCGTTTACTGCTTAATTCCCCCACGATGCCAGCTGATCAGTGCCTGAATGTCCCCTGTGTCTTTGCCTTAACAATCGAGCCTGGTAGGCCATTCCACACATTTGTGATTCTCCGCATGAAGAAAAAAAAAAATGCTTCCTGACATCTGTTCTGAATTTGTTTCTCTTTAATTTCCATTTATGTTCCCTTATCCTAACATCTGTGTCATTCTGAAAACAGTAACTCAGACTGACATTATCTGTGCCATTTACAATTTTATATTCCCCAGCTAGAAGTTCCTCTTAACCACGTCGCGGATGCAGAATGCTGGTTGATGTTCTAGCCAGCAAGTGGGGCTCAGCTGTCATTTTGGCGGGTTCAGCAGATGTGTCAGCCCCCTATCCTTCCTCAATATCTCTTTCTGAAGGAAGAGCTGGGGGCAGGGGTGTCAAACCTGGATAAATACAGAGTGTCAACTGCCAACCTTTCGCTGCACCTCTCCCCTGGTCATGCAGCTCGGAGGTGTTCTTTACTCCTAGTATCCTAAGTGTACCCAATCCACTCTTGTAATAATCACTTTCTTCCCAGTGCAATTAAGAGCCTAGGATACATCAGGCACTCAATAAATGTTTGTCGGAAGAATGCAGGAGCCAAAGAATGCAGGGGGTGGGGGAAGAATGGAAGGAACAGTCCTCAGAAAACAAAAGGAAGCAGGATCTAAAGCTCGAAACCAATTCTAGAATAAGTACATCCTTCAAGGCACCTGCTCGTTGAAGCCATTATTCGGATGTGGAAAACGTCTCCCCTGTCCCGCCGACCCCACCCTTCAGGTAAGTTCTCTCCAGGGCGCTTGACAAGTTCATTCTGTGCGCAAGTTGTTGACAGAAATTCTGATCGTTGCTGCTGAAGGCTGTTTCCAGGACGCTGCCGCATGTTTCAGCTTTCAGGCCGCACTTCTGTTCATTGCTTCCTCTAAACTTAAAGGCGTGCTTCCCGAGAGGTGCTCTGAAATCCAGGCACTCCCCGGAAGAATGAAAGGATCTTCCCCTTCAGAAAAAGAATACAGTCATTGCACAGGACTCTGCCCCAGGAACCGTGCTACAGGCTCGGGACACGGTGAGTGTCGCAGGCGAGGACTCCACCCCAGCGCCAGTCTCCTGGTGGAGGCTGGAGAAAGCACGTGAGCAAACAAATCCAATTAACCTCCAAGGGCACCTCGCGGTCAACGGGATGAAGGAGCAGAGCCGGGCACGATGACAGCGACCGAGGGGACAGCTTCCTTATCACAATGCGCATGGGGCAGAAGTGGCCAATGGTAGCGTGAGAGACGATTTGGCCAAGTGCAGAGATTACCACAGGCCACGAGTCGGTGGAAGCGAGACGGAGGCAAAGGGAGAAGGCTCCTCTCAGGCCACGCGGGCACCACACACCGGTGCCGGGGTTGACGGGCGTGGGGAGACCAGACTTTGCTTACTCTCAAGTGCAAACCCCTCCGCAAACACCGCTGTTCAAGGTTAAAGGAGGAGAGCGTGGCGAAGGCTGGAGGCATCACAGAAGGCTTTGAGAAAGAAGAGACTTTCTCAAAAAGGGACAAGAAGGTGGAAACAGCCCGTCCCCTCTGGTGCTGGGTGCTGCCATCTCCCACTTGGACAACAGCCAGTCCACTCACTGTTCTCCTTGGCGGGGCCAGAATGAAATTCCTAACCTGTAACTTTGACCCTGTCATCTCAATGCTTAAACTCTTCAGTGGACCCACTGAAGGCTGACCCCTTTCCTACAGTCTCCGGGGACCCTCACCATCTGCCCCTGAACACCTATCCAGCCGCAGCCCTTGGAAGTGTTGGCAACCCCTCTTCCCCGCAAACCTTCCATCCCCTTGAGCCAGCTTCCTTCAATTTTACGAGTAGGCGGTACACTGGTTACAGACGTCGTTCCTCGACCTAGGTCACTCTTCAGCCCTCCACTTGATGACCTCCTGCTCCCCCTCCAGACCTGACCCATGAAATCACTAGTCTGAGAAGCCTCCTCTGCGCCTCCCCTAGTCTGAGCTGGGGGTCTTTGCTCTGCTTTGTGACTGCCACAGCCCCCACAGCCTGACCCCAATTCATACTATATTGTAAACATGTATATTTTTTAAAGATTTTATTTCTTTATTTTTAGAGAGAGGGGAAGAGAGGAATAAAAGAGGGAGAAAAACATCGATTCATGGCCTCTCATGTGAGCCCCAATCAGGATGGAAGCCCACAACCCAGGCATGTGCCCTGACCGGGAATCAAACTGGTGACCTTCCTGTTTGTGGGATGATGCCCAGCTAACTGAGCCACACCAGCCAGGGAACTAACTGTCTGTTTAATGCCCCCCGCTCTATCATAAGTTCTGTGAGAGCAAAACCCATATAAGTCTGGTCCTCCACTGGTTCCCAAGAATTAGCATAGTTGTTCTTGGAAACAAACAATGAGTAGCTGCCAATTAAACTGTAGAACCACATTGCTGAACTAAAAACTCTCTGGCCAGTGGAGCTAGAGCTTCCCCAAGAATAAAGATGATACTGGCACTCCACTGACCTATCCCGGATTTCATCCTTGACAGGGTCCTCGTTCACCAATGAGTCAGCCTCCCAAATATAAATATGGTCCAAACTAGAGCCAAGAAGAGACAGAGGCCAGAGTTCTGCCTAGAAGTATCCAGGAAAAAAATGAAAGGGGCCCTGGCTGGTGACACAGTGGATAAGGAGCCAATCTGTGAACCCAAAGGTCGCTTGTTCAATTCCCAGCCAGGGCACATAACCAGGTTGCAAGCCAGGTCTCCAGCCAGGTCCATAGCTGGAGGCAGGTGAGGGGCAGCCATGCATGGATGTCTCTCTCCCTCTCTGCTTCTCTCCCTTCCCCTCTCTCTGAAAGTAATAAATCAATCTTTAGAATAAATAAATAAATAAAGATAAAGAAATGACACCAGTCTTGACATCCACATGTCCTGGAAAAGCGCAGATGCCTTTCTTTCCTCTCCCCCCAAGTTATGAGGAAACCCCTGTGCCAGGACTCCATTTACCTTGTTGGAATTTTTATGGGATGCTGAGCTTACATAAAGAACCCACCCTTTTGGAGGAAACCATGACATGTCCCCAGAACATTTTTAAACCATTTGGTATACTGACCCTGTTTTTAACTAAGCTCTGGTGCATAAGATGTAGCTAAGTTTTCTTCCCTGGTTATAGGAGACTAAAGCTTATTCAGCTGATAACGTTTTTGCTGCTGCATCTTGGCAACATGATTTATTCTGCAAATGCTCAGTGTTACCGTCTCACAAAGCTGTGCCATCTGGGTTGAATTAATAGGCTACCCAGAGAAATAAATGAGAATGGTCTCCCATAATTAACATGTAGGTAAAGTATATTTAACAGATTATTATAATTAATATGTCAGTTACTGATTTCATGCTAAATAGAACTGTGAACACAAGATATTAAGATTAGTTACCCTCTCTGTGTGTGCCTCAAACACATGCAATGGGGAAAGAAATGAGGGCACGGAGTTCAGTATCAATAAAATTGACCTTAACATTAAGAACATCAGATACTAAAACTCTAAGCAAACAGGGACATTGTCAGGCGTTAGAAGCTGGGAGCAGCAAATTAGCACTTTCATAGATTCAGAGTTTATACTAGAGATGTCTGGAATATCCCAGATGTGACCTGTGAAAGCACAAGAATGTGCTTAATTTATACACAGCTGAAGGCAGCAATCTAAAGGAAGGGGTGGAGGTGGGAAGGGAAGACAAAGAAAGAAACCAGATTGAGTCTCATGCCAGCCTGCCTTCTCTGACGCTCAGGACTATGTGCAGAGAGCCAGTCAGAGTGAGAAAATGCACAGGGGAGACTCAGAGGCCCTGGGAACTGCGGGGCACGAGCTTCCACTGTGGATCCTCTTGCGAAGAGGAAGAATTTTTGTCTACCGTCAGGGGTAACGATGGACAGGTCACAGGGAACAAAGCCGGGGGTAGGGGCGCTGGGGAGTGGAGAGATGATGATTTACTGTCCTTTAACATGTCTCACAACAAATCCCCGTTGAGATGATTGAGTTCCATTTCTTTCCAAGCTTCTGGGAAAAGGAGGGATTCATCTTGGCCAAGGTTCCAGGGGGATGCTGAACTGAACAGTCACCTCACCCAGCCACCCAGCCACCAAAGCCACTCTTTGTCATACAAGTTCATCAGGTTTTTCAGTCACAGGTGTGTGTGTGCGTTGCACCCCAGTGATCCAGCAATACCATTCTGTGTGTGTGTGTGTGTGTGTGTGTGTGTGTGTGCACATACAAGCTTCTGTGTGCAACTGCGGCAAGAATATGAATTTGCTTTCATCACTCTGCGTTTTCCCAGCCATTGAGAGGAAGTATTTCTTCCAGACAGTTCCATGGTCCCTGCTCCTCACCACCACCCCCCACCCCACCCCCCGGCCCATGATCAGAAAGTCTTTGGGCATTACCTCACTTTCTCACTGACTTGGAGCTTCTAGGCTTCGATAAAAATTGTAATTCTGGTTTCAAATGCCATGTCCAAGTCATCGGTTTCTCCGGGGCTGGGGGTGGGGGCGGGGAATAGCAGAGCTTTCGCTAACCTCCAAGGAGGCCACATTTCTGGAGAGTCTTCACCCCGACTGGGCCATGTCTGTCCCCCCCCCACCCCCCCCAGCTGAGAGCAGTGCAAAGCGCCCCACCCACAGAGTGTCTGTTTCCAAGGCTCCTTAATTGATGAGCAAATGGACTCATGAACTCTCCAAGCTGAGCCTCCTTTAGGGAGTCCCTGGGGGAGAAGTTCAGCACGTTTCCGAAATAAGCAGGCCATCGGGGAACGACAGATAAGAGTCAAAAGGAATATGCCTCCCGCAAATGTTGAACCTTTAGGAACAGAATGAGAGGAAACTTCTCCATCACCGTTCTTCTCATCGGTGCAAAGGAGGGAGCAAATCGTCCCATGGCCCGAGGAGTAGGTAGAGGGGAAGCAGTGGTTAGGGGAAAGAGGAACCATTAGGTTGTTCAAGAAAAAATCAAGGATTCATTGGGATGATTCAGGAAACCCAAGACAGGAAGCGAGCTTATCTCAGCAGAGAATTCTGATGTAAAGGGAGCCACCCTCTTTAGCCCTCTCTCTTCTGGGGCTTGTCAGCCAAGGATCATCGGAAACAATCCAACACCCACAGGAACCCCCAGTTGGTGTGCAGTGACACAACGGCTCAGCTGTGGAACCGCTCAATAGTATGGCAGCATAGCTGCGAGGCGGCCCTCTGGCAAAATGGCTCTGCGGCGGTCAGGTCCTCTCCACACCACTCAGGTCCCGTGAGACATCTCTGGCCGGGTCTGCTTCCAGCAAGATGTCCAGTTCGGTTGAGACATCTGATCCCAGGGACATATCTTCAGTGGTTTGGCTCCAGCTAGGGAATGGCAGGAACCAGCCTTCCTCAGAAAGGGGAAGTGCACTTTACATGCCAGAGGGAAGCTCACTTGTATAAACAGGAGTCCCCACTCCTGACCCCTGACTGGTCTGTCCTCATTCAAATGAGGACTCCAAATCTTCACAGTTTGTTTGGTCCAAAAAGCTCCGTCCTGGCTGGTAGGAGTCGAGCCGTTCTGATTGGTAAGTGTGATGCTGATAGGGATATAGCTGCCCATCTCTGATTGGACTGGGGAAGTCTCGGTCCAACTGGTTAAAATACGATACCAGGAACTTCTTTATAGTGATCAACATGTATCACGAGATAGAAAGGTACCAAGACATGTCATGTTATTTTTGTTTAAAAACCAACTTTGCACATGTGATGTGGGAAGACTGTAAATTCATAGAAAAAAGTTGAGAGAATACACACATGGTTACCTCTTGAAAGTGAGATGGTAGGAGTCACAGAGGGATTTTCATGCAGCACCTACCTATTCACCACTTTCTATTTCTATGTTGACTTTGTATAAACTCATTTCCTTTTGTAATTCTCTACTTTTTAATAAGGAAAATGGGAAAACTGGAAAATGCACCAATCACACTTCCCCATAAAAAGAACCTGTCTCAACACAAAGTAATGTCAGTCACCAGTCTAATTTGGGATTGGAACCGATGTAATCTCATATTACCTCCAGGAAGCAATGGGTTTAAACTGTGTCATGATGAATTTAATTTAGATGTAAGGATTCAAACCATTATGGACTGGTGAGCATTGGGACCCATTAGTAGAGTAATTTATAATGTTAGGGAAGTGATGTAGAATGTGGCCTCTTGTGTCTTCCAAACTGAAGTTTAGGTTTTGCTCCCTTATAAGCTATGTGACCTTGGGCATGCTATTAAAAAAATAATAACTTTTGGGTATTTCAGAATATTCATTTGTAAAATTAGGATACTAATAGCACCTAAGCTATAGTATCATTCTAAAAATATAAGTAAACACTGTGTGTTAGGTACAATGCCTGACTTAAGTCCTCAAATGTCTTAGCCAGCAAATATCTATCATTCACAAAAGATCCTCTAAAATATAAAAGATCAGTGACCTACCCAGTTTCTTAATGAGTGATCTGGAATCCTCAGGGGCTGTAACTGAGTTTCTGTGATTCTGTGAGCCACCCAAAACTCCATGGAAAACTTTGTGGGAGGGAGCACAAGTGAATCTTTCCAGAGAGAAAGCATATAATCTTATCACATCCTCATAGCTGCTTCCAAAGGTTAAGCATTCCTGGTTGGAGTCTACTTTTTCTAGAGGCTGGGGTTCCAAACAGTCCCCCACCAAGACAGCACAGCACCCAGTGGCAGTCCTGGGCACCAACCTTCATCCGCAGGGTGACCACCCTGTGTCACTAGAGCTGAGGCTGCCCTGGGCTGCCAAACCCAATGCTCTCACTAAGTTAGAATAAATCAAGTCTCACTACAAGTTGACCCACAAATACATTTTATCACTGAATTCACCAGGTTGGTTGACTTAATCATCTGGCCCACTGAATTAAGACTATTTCCATTTCAAGTGATAGAAATCTAACTCACTCTCGATGAAAAGCATTTATTCATATAGACAAGACCAGGAATGCATCTAATTTCAAGCGGGCCTGTATCCAAGTGCTCAAACAATACCATCAAGAATCTTTCCCCATCTCTTATCTGCTTTATTCTGGGTTGCCTTTACTCTCAGGTGATCAGATGGCTAAGATGAAACTCAGCAGCTCCAAGCTAGTAACCCCAGCAACAGTTTCAGCCAAGCTTCAAGGTTTGCTCCCATTGGCCAACGTAGGTGATTGGCCCACCTCTGGACCAATCTCCATAGCCAAGGAGATAGGCAGCTCTAATTGGTTAGCCTGGTCCTGCCTCCGGAGCTAGGGGATAGAATTACCCACACAGAACCACATGGATTAGGAGTGTGCAAAGGATGGTTTCCCATAGGAAACTGGGTTATTGTTGCCAAAAAAGGAGAATGGACAGCTGTTTTCTAACCTGTTATTAGTCATCTCAAAAACACAGTCTCGGTGTTGGTGTATCCAAAGCACAATGACCAAGTCTTGCCTGAAAGCAACCAGCCCAGTCCTGATGCCACAGCACCACGCCCCAAATTGAGGCGAAATATTTCTAAAACAAGTAACGGCCACGGTCTGCCCCAACCAGATAAGCCACGCAGAAACGGCTCCTGCATCTTACCGCTCTCTTGATAATGCTCTACTGTGATTTTCAAGGCTCCTGTTAACCTGTCAGAAGGAAAGGATTAGCTTGTATTTTGATTTCTGTTGAAAACATGTTTCAGAAATCAAGTTGGCATGGCAGGCATCTTGGCTGATTTAATCTCTGACACGGGAAGCTTATTTATAGCATCACAGCCTTTTGAATGTTTAAAAACTCCAGCATTATAAGCCTGCTGTGCTTTTCCTGCGAAGGGTGCGATGGCACTAAATGAATAATACCCCCTGAGACATCGGCGGAGGCATGCTCCAGAATCCCACACAGCTTTCATGTGCTCTGGGAGGTGTGACCTCCCTTCCACTGAGCCTGGTTCCATCCCTGGGGTGTTTCCTGGGCCCCCTTTCCCAGCCTGTTCGCCCTCTCTCTCCCCAGTTCTCTACTGGACAGCAGGAGGCAGCTCTGCATTAGACGGGCTTCTCTGTGCTGTGCCTGCCCTCAAGAGAACCCTTTCTATCTATCTATGAGTAGTCCCATTCCATGACACACATGTCAAGAATATTTTTGAGAAGTGATGTTAAAGCAACGGAAGCCACGCTCATCATTTTCCAGGCCAGGTGGAGTCTCACATGGTAGCTTTTCCCTGAATGACCACAGCTGTCTAAGAATAGGTGTTGGCCATGGGGATGTGGATTAACTCAGGAATTTAATTCTGCCTTCCTGTGGCAGGAAAAATTGATTATACTCGTTAAAAGGTAAGTCCTTCCTGGAGTATTTAGAAGAGCCAGGCAATAGCATTCTTTGGGGTAGAGGACCCCAAATGACTACTGCCACATAAGGATTGTATTTACTTATTTATTTTGCATCTCAACATTAGAGATTAGGGTTTTGACATTTAAACAGAAAACAGACTGCATGTATTTTAGATCAAGCTCACACCACCACTTTCTAATATGTGGCTCCAAAGAGGGATATTGCATACCAGGACTTTCTGATAAGATCGACAACACAAAACAGCCAGAAAATGACTCTTCTAGAAGGGCTGGCTTTAAGACCTTTCTTCCTCTGCCAAGAACTTCCCTATAACCAAGTTTGTGTCTAGCATGAAAAGCCAAGGACCCAGCAATTTTCACTGGGAAGAGGAACCAATAGAAAGATGTACAAGCAATGCGTGACCTTGGAGGTTGTGGTCAGTATGCTGCCATATGGGTCACCCATGGGAACAGAGAGCAGCACACCAGTAACCCACAGCAAAGAGGAAATGACTGGTACATAAGGATGCCCACAAGAATGAGTTCTTGGATAGCATAGAATTCCTTTCAGGAAGCTGTGTAGGCCGTCTAGGGGGAACTTGGCAGATAAAGTTAGAGCCAAAGAAAAGTTGTTTAGAATCTGATTTTTACCCCATGCTAGGGGATACTGATATGGAAATGCTTGGCCTGTAGAAAATGCATTATGATTAAAGGAAGCCACTCATTAAAGTAACAAACCAACAAAGGCTGTGCCTGCTACGCTGGTGACTGAAGACAGGGACTCCAAACCTAGAAAGGGGAGAGTGGAGACAGAGCCCCTCAAAGGGACCAATAACACTTAAGAGAATTAGAGTGATGCAGATGTCATCATCATATACCAAGGAGACCTGAAATGAGTCACCCAGCTCCCACCTCCTCCATCAGGGGTTGGGAGACAAATTCAGCTGCCATCTGCTTTTGTAAATAAAGTTTTATTTACAAACACAGCCAAGCCTAAAATATATACCCTCTAGCTTTTTACCAAAAAAGTTTGCTGAATGCTGTCCTAAATCACGGATTTTAAACATGGAGTTCTTGAACAGTCAGAAGGTTTGCTCATTCAATAATGCAGGATGTGATGCCATGAGAAAAAATATAAACTTGGGAGTCAAACAACAGCAAGCACCTGACTCCTCCTTAGTGCTGGTCCCACATTCAGCAGTAGTAGTTCAGTGTTTAATGTAGTATAACCTCGCTTAATCTTCATAAAAATCCTATGCGTTAGAATCATTCCCATTTTAGAGGTAAAGAAACTGAGTCTCAGAGAGGTCGCATAACTTGCTTAAGGCCACAGAGCTGGAACGTGGGGGAGCCAGGGCCCAAGCCCAGACCCAAAGCTCCTGCTCCTAACCCTTTCCTCCTGCTTCCCCCGGGTTCCGGAGCTGCCTTCTTCCCTTTCCAGGCAAACCAGGAAGAGCAATTCAAGTTTTCATTCTGGCTGGGGGTAATGCAGAAGCAAGTAAGTACTAATGGATGCCTTTGTCAACTCCAAAGCATTTCCTCTTATCATTGCCCCAATCTTCCTTTCTTTCAAAAAAAAAAGTGGGGGGGCAAGTCAGCCCCCAACACACACACACACACACACACACATACAGCCCTGGTGTTGTGTGCCAAGTAGTGATGGATGAAAGAAACGGAACAGATAGGAAATCAATACGTAGATGGGTGAGATTTTTGTTTTCAAGTTTGCACTTTAAAGTCCCTTTGGCCAATTTTCAAAATGCCAAGTGTGGGTTTTCTCTCCTCCTTCTCCTCGGCCTTGTTCTCAGCCTCCTTCCTTTTCATGGTGTTCGCTGTTTTTGTTGGCCCTGCTACCAAGAAGGGAGAAATCTATCGGTTTCATTAGCTCTTTGAAAAACGAGGTGGGACCAAGTTAGCGAGGTGATGAGGTCACCAAGAGTCATTTATCATTTTCAATGAGGCATAATGAACTCCTGGAAGCTGGACTCTGATTTAATTGTCTTCTACTTAATTGAGGAGAAGGAAGCCAGTTCCAACTTACTGACTGGAGATGTTTTTATTGAAACATAGACAGTTCTTATTTGTACCCTGGAGGTGACAGAAAATAGTGCTTCTGGTTGAACTAACTTACTCCCGCTCATTCAGCACAATCTTTATTTTGTGTATAGCAGAGTCTAGATTTGTCCCTCCAAACTGTCCAGGCCAAACCTAAAGGCATCAACCTGATTCTCTACATCCCATAACCTCATCAGAGAGCCCACCAGCAGAGCACATCACCTGCTGACCACCTCCCACCAACCCTCCTAAGAGCCTCCCGATTCAAGCCACCACCGTCAGTCACCTGATACCCACAAAGCCTTCCCCCATGTGGGCCTTGTTCTCACTCTTTACACTCCAAAGTCCAAAGCTTAATATAAACAGTGTAAATCTGGTGATACCACTTGAATTATCTGTTGATCACCGAGTTACTACAGAAGAAATTACTCCAGAAAGTACCAGCTTAAGATATCAAACAACTATTTCTTACAGTTTCTGTGTGAGGATCAGGAATGTGAGTGTGGCTTAGCTAAATGGCACTGACTGGGGGTCAGTGGAGAGGTGGCGGTCAGAAGGGTGGCCTGGGCTGCAGTCATCAGATGGCAGGATTGGGGCTGGAGGGTCCACGTCCAAGGTGGCTCTGTCAATGGCCGTTGGCTGAAGGCTTCACTTCTTTCATACATGGATGTGTCCTAGAGCTGCATGCCTGTCCTTGCAGTGAGTGACCTGGGAGACAATGCGGAAGCTGCAAGGTCATCTGTGGCCTAGCTTCCAAAGTCCACATTTGGTATTTCCATGTAGCCTGTTAGTTGCTGGTCACTGTCATTCGATCAGAGTACAGAGTGGGAATACCAGGGAGCAAGGGTCATTGTGGGTCACCTTAGACACTGGCTCTCAGATGACTCCCTTGCTTAAACCCCTCCAACGGCTTCCTGCTGAAATTGGAATGAAACTCCGGCATGCTATTATGGCTTCCTGAGCCCTGTGCCATCTGGCCTCCACTTACCCCTCCTTTCCCACTCGGCTCCACTCCTGTGGCCTTGTTTCTCTTCCTCAAGCATATTCCTATCTCGGGGCCTTTTTTCCTTCAAGTTCCCTCTGCCTGCAATGTTCCTGCAAGCTTTCACACGGCAGGATCCCTGTCATTCAAGTCTAGAGGCGGTATCACCACCTGAGGAACCTGCCCCACCTACCCTGCCTGGCTAGGGTTGTCCTCCTACCCCACTCCCGTTCTGAAGATTCAAGGCGGAAACCAATTCCATGACAATTTCGGTTTAAAGCTTATCCTGATCTGATCATGTAACTAGAATGTTCTCTTGTAAGCAGAGCTCAAATACTTGGGTGTCCTTCCCCTTCCTCACCCTTCACGCCACACGCCAGACTGTCAACTGACTCAATGCCCCAAAAAGATGAACAGCCCCTGGGACCCAAGAGGAGAGAGGCAGAAGCCAGCCCCTTACTCCCGACTGTATGAATCTCATGAATCTAAGCTCTTCATGACTTCACGTAATTCTGACAAGAAACACCTCTAAGACAGAAAGTCTGATCTTTACAAAACGGTAAACATGAGGCTTGCCTGGGACTCTGCCAATTAAATGGCACAAACCAGAACTTGAACTGCTTTAACAGCAGTCTACTCTTATTCCACGATGTCACCTCTTTCGATGTTTAAGTGTGTGTAGTCTATGTAATCAATCCATTGCATACTCCTAAATAATTGCATGTTGATATGAGTTTTTCTTAGCTTAACCAACAACATTTATTGAATACCCGTTAGGTACCCAGCGCAGCAGGACTTGCTTTGAGGACCCGGAAAAGCATGACTGGATTCCAGCCCTCAAGAAGCTTACTATTAACATTGGCTTGAGAGGGTAAACAAATCGGTCATTTCCCCGACATTTGGAGGACAGAGACAGACAGCACAGGGTGGGAGGGGCATTTAAGGTCCGAGGGGAAATGGGATTTGCATCAAACCTGGAAGACTGAGCAGGACTTAAACAGCAGGAAAGAAGGGAGAGGCACTGCAAGCAGGACCTGTTTGTGAAAAAGTGAAGCAGCAAGGAAAATCAGAAAATAGGGAGGTGACCGGTTTGTGTGAAACTGAGGGTGTGCACGTGATGGGAATGGTGCAAAACCAAAACCTGACATGAAGGGAGAATGATGCGGGAAAGTAATCATGGACAAACATAGCAAGTGTCCATCCATAAACACTTGTTGGGTGAAGAAACGAGACATGACCAGAACCAGTCTTTGCCCAAGAAAACATCATGACAACATTAGCCTTACATCCTATCTGCCTGCTCTTGAGTGACCCAAGTATAAAATTAAGGATATTGAATAGTCACGTTTTCAACCCATCATGTAGTTTGAACCACATAACTAGGGTATGTAGGTGCTTTAATTTTGTGTGCGCTCTCGCACATTTCCAGACAACTGAACCCTCCCTAAATGCTCACAACTATAAGCCAAGTCCAACAGAGCTGATTTCTAAACCTGGTTTCTAAACCAGGCTGAATGACCTGATCAGGGTGAAATAGCTTTCCTAAGCTCACCCGGGAAATACAATAAAAATAGCCTATTTATAGGGCAATTGTGGGAATTAGTTTTGGTAACTTACAGGCAATCAAATATTAGCCTTCTCTCCCTAACTCTCACCTCTCATTCCGTAAGACAAATGGTTCAGATTGAGATAGGAAAGGAACAGGGACACAGGCACAGCAGGTGGTGACAACCTCCTAAATAAACATTCAGGTGGACATCAATTATTTTGGCTGCCCAGGGATGCAACATCCCTCCTTCCCTGGCTTTGCTCCATGTCCCTATTCTAATGATATTACAGATGTTACAGGTCTTACCTTCTGGGCCAGAACTATTGTAGGTGGGGTTTATTTTAAACCATGTGGAGCCAATGACATGGCCCAACCTGGTAACTACAACCAATATGCCAGACATGAGCACATGACACAAACCAGTCCAATCAGAGCTCTTCCCTGGAACTTCTGAAACCTAGAACCAAAAGACTGGCTGAGTTTCAGCTCCCCTCCTCCAATATCCTCTATCCTAAAGACAAAGTAGTTCGCAGTAATAGAAAGTGTTAATATTCACATCTAGGCTAGGGACACTGAGGGACACCATCTGAGAAATGAGTTCCTCGCCCTCCTGTGCCACATGCCCAGCAACCGCTGACTTCCTCAGTTCTGCCTAAGCCAGCCAGAGTTGGGTCTCTGTCCCCTGTGACCCAGCAAACCCTCCCCTGGAATAAAGAAGGAACTGAGCTCATCACGTCTGAAGAACCATGAAGAGATGTACTTCCCTGAAAGGTAAGGGTTATTTCGAGGGCTTGTGAGATCAGGGCTGAACTGGGAGGGGTGTGAACGCCATGGCGCAGGGACTGGCAGGGGCTCTGGGGCATGGGTGAGACACGATGCAAGCAGCCACTTGGGATGAGTACAGTGGGGAAGGCAGCTATAATGAGCAACGACTGGTAGAGGCACCTGGGAGGCTCCTGGAAGTGCAGCAGAGCAGATTCCGCCGCACTGACCTTGAGCAAGCCATTAGGAGTCATGGGGCTTCACCTCGTTGGTACCTGGGCGCCGAAAGCTGCCTCCACCTTTGGATTTTTACTTGGCAATGGCTTCATTAGAGAAAAGCTCTATTGACAGGCACGTCGATAACTAGATGTGTAATTAACTTAGACTGCTGCCCGCCCCCTGGGAGTGGAGGAGGGAGCACTGGGACTAGATGAGGTCAATACCACAGTCAAAGCCTTTAGGGATGTGTCGCCCTCCAGCGGGCACCACTCTGACCACGAGGCTAAATGAGGCTTCATCTGACAACCCCAACGATCCAGTGTTAATGGCGCGCCGCCATTGGAATTTGCATTTGGGAAATGCAATTTTTTGGCTGTTTGCTCCTTTAGCTTTCTTTTCTGGGTTCCTGGACCCTCATGTTCATTGGGGGGCACAATTCCTTTCCAGCACCTCCAACACCATCTCTGCTGCTGGGACACAACAGTTAAATAATGTGAAATTGCACTGGTGCCAGTGAAATAAAAGTGAGTTTTACAAAACCGAGTTCCTTCCCTGAACATAATAACAGTAAATTTCTAGGATCCTATAGTGTAATATCCATTAGATTTATTATGTTGCAATTCCCAGTCCCACTAGTTCTGCCGGAGGGTGAGTATATTACATTTCATCACAGTTTCATTTTCTCCTACAGATGAGAAATGGGAATGTGATTGCAGTTATGTAGCATGCATGTGTTAAATCTGATCTCTAATAAAATCAAACACATCACAACTCAAAGCACTTTAGCACAGTGTCGGCAAAATGAAACACCATCTGTCATCGTGCGGAGATTGCCTTATTATAACACAAAATCAAACTGCTCAGTGTGAACGTTGTTACTTAATAAATGGGTAAATGAAAACTGATAATTATGATCTTATTTATTTCAAATGATTACTTAAAGCCACCAAAAGCACAACATAATTTGTCAATTAGACACTCCGGACCCCGCAACAGCGCAGAGAGCCAACACCCCTCCATCAACATGGGAAATGTTGGAGAGGAACAAAGGAGAAGGAGGGGAACTTTCCAGAACTGCTCAGAGTGGACAGGCTGGAAAGAGCTCAAGGCTTGAGAAGTCATGTCAGTCCTGATCAGGTAACTGGGGCTTCTACACCAGAATCGCCCGCTATTTTCACTTGGAAAAACATCAACAGCATCCAATGTGCTGGGAGATACAGCAGCAGGCTGAAGGCCCCAAGGACAGCGGGTGGCACTGCCTGGGTGCCCTGAGGCACATGTCAAATCATGACGTTGTCCCCAATTGTCGGAGGCAAGGGGTTTTTGACTTGGTTTTCATCTTTCGAGTGACCAGGCCGCTATTAGTCAAGGGCTAGTCATTTCTGAAAGCGGATGTGAAAGGGGTCAGGAAATACAGTTTGGAAGAGCAGAGCGTGAACGCTGGCGAGAACTAAGGACGCTGACTGTTGTGGATCTACAGGGAGAGGCTTGCTCATCCCTGGGAAGAAGAAAATGGAAACATCTCAATGACGCTCCACAGCCATAGGTACATGGCGACGGGTCTTCCTAATGCTTTTACCTATAATCCTGATTATCTGCCCTGACAAAATCACAACCCCTCCTGGGATCCTGCACGATGTGACAAGTGTCTGCGAACCCAAGAAGATACAGAAACACTTCCTGTCCCATGCTGAGCAGTTTGATGTTGGTGGGCTACACAGGGATGAACAGTTCAGTTTTCCAGTCTTGCAACTACTACCAGTTCGCTTTATCTCAGGAAAATTGATGGAAGGGTTTACAGACACCCCCCAGACTTCTCAGATTACCCCTAAGGCCTTGAAATGGTATCTTATTTTTTTAAGATTTTTATTTATTTTCAGAGAAAAGGGCAGGGAGGGAGGAAGAAAGGGAGAGAGACATCAATATATGGTTGCCTTTCACCTGCCTCCAGATGGGGACCTGGCTGGAGACCTGGCTTGCAACCTGGGTATGTGCCCTGGCTGGGAATCAAACCCACAGCCCTTTGCTTCACAGGCCAATGCTCAATCCACTGAGTCACACTAGCCAGGTTGAAATGGTATCTTAAATGGCAGAAAAATAAATGGAGTCTGAAAACTACAGAGCCTACTGGCATTTCCCACGTCCTCCCCCAGCACTGGAATGGGTGAGTTGCAGGGAGGGATTGTCTTACGCTCCATTGCAAATGATTTAGTTTTCTAATTTCAAGAAAACTTTATTATGACTGGTTTCATCTGTAATATTCAGTTCAATTAGACAAATGTTTTTTGGAGCTCTTGCTATATTTAAATCAACGAGGTGGTTTAAATAAATAATCCGTCTGGGTTCGTGTGTAATTTGCAGCCCAGTTAGAGAAAAGTTGTAGCAATGATTAGAATCTATGGCAAATGAAAGCGAAGTTATAGTCACAGAAAACCCATCTTTGTGGCAATTTAAAGGTGGAAACGAGCATGGTGGCAACCAGAAAGGATTCATAAGGGAGGTGGCATGTGACTTTGAAGGACTCAAGAGATAAAGAGAATAAGGCAGAAGCAGAAGTAGACAGATAGATGGTAGGAAGATGACCTCGTGGTATGAAAGTAAATTTGACTGGGTTTTGTCCCAGGTCCTGCTGGGCTATTGAGGTGACTCACAGTTGGGTCCCTGGGTGGGCCCCCAAAGACCACATATGAATACAGGGTCAGAACTTTGAGCTACCCAGGAACTTCCCAATCTCCAGGGAAGAAAAGAAGGCTGGAGGCTGTGACCTGTGATTTAATCTAGCATGACCACACACACCAAGGCCCCAGTAAAAACTCTGGCCACCAAAGCTCCATGGAGGGTACTGGTTGGTGGACCTATGTCCCAACAATGGCACACCCTTGGCTCCACAGGGAGGGAACATGGAAGCTCAACAGTTCCTTCCACACCTGTGTGTCCTTCATAATGAAACTCACTGGAAGCGTGGCTTTTCCCAATTCTGAGAGACATTTTAGCAAATGATTAAACCTACGGAGATTATAGAAACCTCCCAATTTTAACGAAAATGGACCTAACGCAATAGCGTTCATAACAATGTGGAGTTTTTTTACTTCTACTAGGCCAAGTCCAAAAATTCTGCTGCTCCAAGACCATGTCGTTCCTCCAGAGTATTTTCATGAGCTCTCCAAAGACAGTGAGCTGAGTCCCCGGACACTAATCTAAACGAGGCCTTTATTTCAGTCTTTTTGATGTCATTCCCATAGGATGCCAAATCATGGCTTCATTTGATCAAGTCAGCAAATAACCTGTTAATTGAGTTAAAAAGAAAACAAAAACGAATTGAGCTAGTTAGCATATTGAACTGGTCTTGTAGATAAGTTGCCAGCTTTTTGTGGAAACAAAGATTGCCTAATATGACTCATCCAAGGCTTCATAGGACGAAGGGGGCGGGGGGTTGCTTCGGAGTACTGGGGGCTGTTCGTCTGTACTTCCCTCACTGGTCCAAAGAATTGAATGCAGACACTACTGGACTCTCTTGCCAGTAAGTAACCACATTAGCCAGCATCTCCCTGCCATCTGTGGTCATCCCTACTAAGGCCCAGGGGAAGCTCAAGACAATTTTAGAGAGTTAAGGAAAGAAGAAGTTTTTGAAAGAAAGTTGGCTTTTCAGGCCTTCTACCCATTGTTTACAAGAAAAACAAATGAAAATGCACCAATAAGAAAAGGATAAGTAGAACAGCACTTTCTTGTAGCAACTGGTCAAGAAACAAAACTTAAATTGTCTTCAGCAAGAGGGAAAAATAGGACCTCAGGTGACTGGGAATTTGGGCGGTGTGGCTGCATGAAGGTGTCACCACCCTGACCTGGCCCCAGGGACACCTCCAGGATGTGGTTCCTCCATCTCTCCTTCTCTCCGGGCAGCCTAACTTCTTAGGTGCTTTTCAAGGGGGCGCCTCCATGGAAGCCCAGAGCGACATCCTCAGAAAGAAAGACCTCCAGGTTGTGCACAGAGAGATTCTCTTGTTCTCCAAACGCTCAACAAAAGCACACAACTCAAATGCCAGGGAACTGATTTGGGCCACATGTCCAACCCAAATCACTGTGGGGGATAGTGATCTGACTGAGGTAAGTGGGGTGGTAGTCCCCCCAAAAAAGTTGTGGAGTCCTCGAAGAGGACCCCTGGCAGAACAGATGATGTAAACAACAATGATCATACCAGTCTTATAAAGCATGCCAAGTGCTTCCTATTAAAATGTTGTATTTCAAAGTCACACACACAAATACTTATTATTTTTGCTTTATTAGAAAAATTCATTATCCTTTCTTCCATTTTGCTTCAGACTGGTGAAAAGTTCATGACCGGTCAGCACTAGTTACAAACAAGCATCGCCTACCTGCAGCATTGTTCATAGTTCTGACTTTGCAGGTATTCACTGCCATGACTTAACTTTCTGAGCCTCAGTATTCCCTATCTGACAAATGGACACAGTAGAACCTGCTCTACTTACTTCCCTGGGTTGTTATGAATGAGAAATGGAAAATGCACAAAACAGTGCTTTAAAAAAAAAATTCATGCTATCAAGCCTAGCTCCATCATTTGGAACCCTTTTATATACGACCCAGGATCAAGGCTACAATTGTGGATCCCCAATTTTTTCTCTAACTCTCCAGCCTTGACTAGTTTAATTTAGACGCTGAACATTAGTTTAACAAAGTGCTTTCATGTTTATTGTATTGGATTAGCAAATTATAAGCTATCATATGAGGCTTTTGAGAACACCCAGACAAATGACCTGCACATAAGAACCCTCATATAGTTACCATATGGGCTTCATTTATTAAATCTTTGGACCCTGAGCTTGGGGAGAGCCAACCTCTTTGCAGAGAGACTCCTGGGAACTGGTTGCTAGGAAGCTACAAAAGCTAGTGTTTTTAATGAGATTTAAAGTATCATAAATTATATATTATTTTCGGCACTTAGGACATTCATAGCTCTTTGGTTTATTTTGTATTTCATTTTGCATTGGTGACATATAATCCCTTTACATACAAAGTGCCTTGCATACCAATTCCCTCAGAAATTGAAGCAAAATTACATTTTAAAATTATTTTTTCTCCCTAAAATAAAAATTCACATAGCTTTGTTTCCTCCTGCATGTCCAAGGCAGGCGACTACTAAGAATTTATTTTCTCCAGCTTAAAAAAAACTAATCCCAACCTTTACCAATAATAATGACTCAAGTGAATACTGTGCGTTGAGTCTGGAGCTGCTGTTAATAAGAATTCTCATAATTCCATTTTCTGATGAGGGTTCATGTGGATTCTGCAGGTTTAATTCCACAGATAATTACAGAGGCAGTATTTAAAAAGCCTGTTTAGTCAGTACCCTCCCTCAACTCCCTTCCGTTTTCAACATTAAATAAAGATGCAACCATTCCACAAAAGAAATTCAGAAACTATTTGGTTTAACTGCCCATCTTTAAGGAGGCGAGTCATTATGCAAATGTGGTGCCCAGAACCGGCCTTGTGGGGGGAGGGGGAGGCCCGTCTGTTCATCTGCAAGACAAAAGGAGGCCTTGTGTGGGTTGGGAGGGCCAGGGGCATCTTCTGCTGCAAGTGGCCACTGATAAAACAAATTAAGACAGTGGTGGTCGAGATTAAGAAGTTGTTTTGAACAGGGATCTTCTGTGAAATAAGACGTTAACAACTCTGGAAAACAGAGGTCTCTGAAAATATGTCTTTTGTGCTTCTCTTTTGTAACTTTTTCTCTCCCCCATCACAAACCTTCACTCTGCATCATGATCAGGAGACATTAGGCTGCTCTCAGAAACATCTCCGGGATTTAATTTAACAAGCTCTCTTTTTCCCTTTTAACGAGAATCAAGGGTTCTCACAAGGCGCAGTTAATTCCAGCGAAAGGGGAATAGTGGAAGCAGAGGAGTGGGGAAGTCGGTGGGGCAACAAGGTATACACATGTGGCCCATCACACTGGACATGGACGTGGGGCCCAGACCTTCTTGAAACCTTGAAAGTCACCTTTGTCTTCTCTTCACACGAGTGGGTGTGTCCTAACAGGGGCAGGGGCGGGGGGGGGGGGGGGTGCTGCCTAGAGAGAAGGGGACAGAACCAGCTCCACCTGCTTTCTGATCTCCACTTTTGATTGCCTGAGGTCTGGATTCAGCATACCCCCCTCCCTTAGCTGGTAGCTGGCCAGTCAGAAATCTGGGCTTCACTTAGCATCCAGGCCCCCGGCTCCCTGTGTCCAGCTTTAAGCCAAGATGCCCTTTTGGTTACCTGTCACTTCCATGGGCTGCATTGGGGTGAGACTGCTCACAGACTTCTCAACCCACTAAAAGACCTAGTTCGTGTCATTTCAATAAAATCATGAGAAGGCGGAAGGATGACATAGAAGGTACGAACAGGGGCAAAATGAAAAACTTAAGAACTTGATGGCAGATGGAAAAGAGGACTGGATTTTAAAAAAGGTGTGAAAAGACGATAGTTAAAATGGCTTATAGGAAGTGAGTTTTTTCTTTTCTTTTTTTTTAATTTTTAAAGATTTTATTTATTATTTCCAGAGA
Organism: Noctilio leporinus; assembly: GCA_004026585.1. NCBI lineage: Eukaryota > Metazoa > Chordata > Mammalia > Chiroptera > Noctilionidae > Noctilio > Noctilio leporinus. Next base: position 197,974 of record PVIW01000535.1, read on the forward strand.
AAGGAAGGGAGAGAGGCAGAGAGGGAGAGAAACATCAATGTATGGTTGCCTTTCACCTGCCTCCAGCCATGGACCTGGCTGGAGACCTGGTTTGCAACCTCATTATGTGCCCTGGCTGGGGAATCGAACCAGCGACCTTTGGGTTCGCAGGCCGGCACCTCATCCACTGTGCTACCAGACAGGGCCAGGAAGTGAGTTTTGATGGTTGATTTATAGTGGGTTTTTTTTTTTTTGTCTGCTTATCTCTTCTACATTTTCTACAATGATCATGCATTAAGATTACAACTATTAAAGCTGTTTTATTTTTCCAGGTATGTATTGATTTCTGGTGTTAATATGGCCAAGTGAAGCCATCCAGGGCTGTCTGGCTGCCTGACCTTCAACAGTTTACCCTCCTGGACGCCCGTTTCTCAACCCGTAAATGAAGGGGTTGACACCGAGCTCTCTCAGGGCCCCTATGCTGCTTCATCTGAGAGTATCTGTTTCATCCTAAGGATAAAACAAGACTGAGGACGCATACGGCTAAGGAAACAAAATAAATCCCATTCCGACAACTCAGCAATACTTGAAGTTACGAGAGTGCTTGGAGATCATCCAAAATGTTCCTGTGAAAGAATTATTTGAAAAGAAATATTCCATTAGGGGGGAAAATGGTTGGGAACCTCTGATTTGTTTTATGCCTTAGAGAAGAAATCAGGGGCTCAAAGGCGACAAACTGGAAGGAGGCAGAGTTAGAATTAAAACTTTGACATCTTAGATCTGTGCAAGGCTTCTTTTAACAAATTAGGTGCTATCTTTAATTTGTTCTATTTCCCAACTCGACCCCTAAGTAAGGTGGCTGTTCACTGCAGTTTGCCTGGGATCTTCGGGGTTTATGGCTCCTAGCCCAGCGCAGTTATTAATAGCATCTATTTCACTTTCAAAAATGTCCTGAATTAGTAACTTTTATGGTTGAGTCACTCACCCCTTCGCCCAGGCTTCGCCCTCTCTCTCAGCCTGACACCTCACCGGTGACACAGCGTGACCTGGGCTTCCACTCTGACCTCTATCTTCTCCAGAGAGAGACCCATCAGAGAACCGACCCTGATATCTCAGGCTCTCCGTTCATTCGTGGGTCAACTTACATGGTCGGAATGATAAAGAGATCCCAGGAGACAGAAGCTGGGGTCTGACCTCCTGGCTTAGGAACCACACTCTTCGACAAATCATGCAGGGCCGGGGAAAGCCAGGCTTGCAGAAAGGGAGCCCGCAGGGCCGACTGGGTGACACAGCCTCGCTCCTGAAAGGAAGGGTGCTGTATGCAGAAGGCCATTCATCCCCCACCACTTTCAGTCCATGTGACCATTATTTGCGTCAGGGTCCCTGGTATTCTCCAGGAGACGGAGATTACCAAGGCATGTGTTGTGTTCTGAGGAAGTGCCCAGTGCATCTGGAGCAGAGAAGGGAGGGACACCCATTTCACAGATCGTGGATTTATTTTGTCATCTCTGATCTCTTCCAGTCACGTGCCATATCACGGACACTCGGAAAGGTGCGTTGAACGCATGCAGACCTGAGCTGGTGCATTAATTAAGACTGCCTTGTTCTCCAATTGCACTGTATCTCTATTTCTCATCCGCCAGGATAGGAGCCCTGGACGCTAGGCATGGACAGACCGTCCCGGTGGCGAGGAGGAGGAGGAGGAGGAGGAGGAGGAGGAGGAGGAGGAGGAAGAGGCTGAGTCCTGAGCCTGCCTCTCGGCTCTGCCCCCTGCTAGTTGCACAGTTTTGGGCAGTTTACTTTGCCTTTCTGTGCCTCGGGTCCCTGTTACAAAAATAGGGGTAACAGTAGCTGCTTCACAGGGTTGTTGAGAGGACTGTGTTAATGCAGAGTGACACTGCCTAGTGACAGTGTTCTGCTGGACAAAGTTCAACAGTCAGCTCTTTGGTGGTGGCGGTTGCGGGGCACGCGGGGTGAGGAAGGGACAAGCCTGAATTGGTACTAAGGCTGATTCCAGGGGCATAAATTCTCCCCCGAGCCAGCGTAGAGGCCGTAGAGACGGACATCCATGTGTCCCATGGGTTCTGTGAGCCAGCACACCATCCGTTTATATTGAGAATGTATTTTAAAGCATTTTCTAAACTTTACCATGTAAGCTTTCTCTACTAATCCCTTTCCTGCTCTCGGTCCCCACTGTGTTTAACAGGAGAGTAAAGACACGAGATCCACATTCTGAATAATTGCACGAACAAGCAGCTACACTCCCGTGTCTGGCCGAGCACCCAGGAACGAGGAAGGCCCCTCCGTAGGTGCCTGCTGGGCACAGCGGAGTCTGGTCACTTTAGAAAGATGCCATCATTGTAACAGCCACCTTTTCAGGACCTACTGTATTCTAAGAACTGTATCAATTGCTTTAAATAGTTCATTCCATTTTATCCCCATAACACCTTTGTGAGATTAGAAGCATAACGCCCAATTTATAGATGAGAAACCAGGCCCAGTGAAGTAACTAACATACTCTGATTCCCCCATCAAGTGACAAAGCTGAGATTCAACTCTAATCTGTTTGACACCAAAACTCATACCCTAACCCACTATGCTTAACTGCTGTGGCTCCTTTAAATTACAACGTCAGGTTTATTTGACTATGGGCACCAGTGGCTGAAAGAATAGCGACTGAGTCCAAATGCAACTCTGTTATTTTTCAGCCATGTGATCTCTCCAAGTTACTCAACTTCTCTGTGCCTCTGTTTCTTCATCTGTAAAATGGGTATAATTATGATCTCTCTTGTAAGGACTGTTATGAGGATTACATGAGCTAATATGTATGAAATATGGTGCACAGTAAGTCAGTGTTTTTTTTAAGTGAACATGAATAATATTCTCTCAGATGAGGTGAGACTTCCCCTGGATTTCAAAACAGAAATAGTGTGAAACCAAACCCTCGGTACAACAGCCAAGCTGCTTATTTCAGTTGCCAGAAAAGATCCAGACAGATGAAGGCAAAGCAGCATCGGGAGAAACGTGAGCTTCGGCCATGTAGCCTTCCCGTGCAGCCTCTGCACGTGCTCTCCAGTCTGGGGCCTCCATGGAAGGACCAGCATCCCAGGTTCAGCAGAGCATGTGTTGTTCTAAGCAGACTCTTCAAAGATGTCCATTAGCACCAGTCCCAAAGCTCCCAAGCCATTCCCTCTCTTCCACCAGATAATGTTTCTAAAATCAGGTCTGACCAAGGTACTCCCCTGCTTTCAACCCTTCAGTGGCTCACCTTCACCTACCAGGTGACCAATGGTGACCCACAAGGTCCCTCATGATCCTTCCCCCGCCTGCCTTCCCAACCTCATCTTTCCACCTTGCCTTCAAATGCGGGCGGTGTCAGTGATACTGGGTTCCTTGTAATTGATTTGACCAGTATTTACGGGGCCCTTAGCATAAGAACAACTCTAGGCTCAGTGTGAACACAACAGCAAACCCCACAAAGTCCCTACCTCACGGGCCTGACATTCCAGTAGGGGACAAAGGAAACACAGAACTGAACAACCGATGGTAATAAATGGGAGACAGAGTCACCTAGAATCCTCTGTGTGCGCTATGCTCACAACCTGTTTTTGCACATGCACTTCCTTTTATTAGGAGGCCCATGCACAACCGGCTCCCTCCCATTGGCCCAAATATTCACCCGTTAGGGCTCAACCCAACCATCAGAGCCTTCCCTACCTACCTCAGTCGTTGATTTTTTTATCATTATATCACCAACGTCTTACACATTGCCTAGGCCAAATGCTTATTGAAACAACAAACTAGTGAATGAATTGATGGACGGATTTCTTCCCCCTTTAAACTGCCTTCCTTGGGCTTCTGAGTCATGAATGCTGAGTGGAGGTTACACCTGAGCGTAACCCTGAAGCACTGGAGGTTTTGACGTGCACTGTACTAACCAAAGTCACAGAAAATGGATGTTCGCTTCAAGCCAAACTTTCCCTCTGCGTTACCACTGAATTGCGTTATGTGCAGAAAGGTTCTACACTGACTTAAACATAAATGATGCCGAGTTGTTTTTCTAACTCCAGGATTTCTCAGGGCTTTTAATATGCTAATTTTCACAGTGACCCTCCAGCATGGGACTGAAATTTTCCAAAACATGCTTGAGAAACAGACCCTTTTGTTCTAAGGTTATCTCAACAGATGAATGTCCGGAAGAACATTTTGGGGGAACATTGCTTTATCTGATGCCCTGCCCAGGAGTTTCTTTTCTGGTCACTGTGCTTTACCTTAAGGTAATACAGCAGGGCCTGGCCACGGTAGCTGAGCAATCTCAGCAAAGTACTGAAGCTCTCCGTTCCCCTGCAGCCTCCAGCCTGTTCAACTACGGTAATGGTGCAGAATTAAAGTGCCATGCAAGGCAGGGCATAGTAGTTTCATTGTGCTGGTGTTGTTCTCACCATTTTCCAGCTTTCTCTCTTTCTGGCTTTATTTCTCAATCAACACAGTAAAGGTAGCACTGCCTTAGCAATTGAGAAAATAGTGTATCAATCAATGCTTGTTAAAACAAATGCACAGAAATGAAAATCTCTAAGGACAAAAATCACTAGCTGCTGAGGCAGCTTCTAGATATGTTAAGAAATGAAATAAGAGTAGACAATGTGCCATCTGGGAGAAGAAATTTTCTTTTAACACAGTGATTTCCATTGTTTTTGAAAACACAAAGAATGTGACAAAATACACGCAAATGTGTTATTTTACACATATATGAATACCCATCCTATACGATCACATGATGAAAGTAAAATTGGTAAGGGCTTCTTTTCTGTTGATGTCTTTGCAGTTTCAATGACAACTAATCTTACAGAGTATATCTGATCACTACATTATTGGTATTAATTCTGTCTTTGGCTTGAAAGTTGTAGGGTGGAAATATCTTAAGAAACACTGAAATTTAGCCCAATTAAGCAGGCAGGACTTGAGCGGACACAGAAAACATACTACATCAATCATGGCTCACAATTTTATTTTAAAAGTTAGAAAATTTGAAGCCCTGGCAGGTAGCACAGTGGATAAGGTGCCGGCTTGCGAACCCAAAGGTCGCAGGTTCGATTCCCCAGCCAGGGCACATAACCAGGTTGCTAACCAGGTCTCCAGTCAGGTCTGTGGCTGGAGGCAGGTGAAAGGCAACCATACACTGATGTCTCTCTCCCTCTCTGCCTCTCTCCCTACCACTCTGAGCTTTAACTTTGCTCATAGTTAAAGCTTTTAGTTAAACAAGGCCAAACCTAATCTGGCAATTTGCAAATAGGCTCATCTCTGCACCCATTCATTAATGTGTTGATTAGAATCATAATGCAGAGTTGGGGGAATCTTAAAGTCAACTTACTTACGGAAACACTCAAATTTAGCAAATCATTGTTCAAATAGAGAAACATTCCATGATTACAGATGTAGGGAAAAGGTAGATTTTAAGCAATCAAGAATGGAGAAGCATACACATTTGTTATTACGAAATTACCTAGACCAAAGTGATAAAAGCTAAAATCGGAAGAGTTAAAGACAGCCAATACGTGGTAAAACTGACAGGTTCAGCAAAGCTAGTCTCCATCCAAGTCCAGAAAGCAGTGGGGAAAGGGAAATGGAAGGGTACGGACCAGAGAAGGAAGCCATATGAACAAAGATGGGGCACGAGCTACTGTGGAAACGAGGCAGTTGATACACAGGGATTAACACCGTTGTATTTGTGTGAACCTTTATTTTTCTCGATATGAAGTAGGATTTATTGGTGGGTGTTAAGATATAAGCAGAAACTCATGAGTGCAAACAAAGCCTGCCATTTTCCCAGGGGACCATGATTAGAGATGTATTTGACTCCACGGCCATCTGAAATGAGCCACTTTTCAGTCATGTCTTCAAGTTCATCAGCATTCAACTTAGTGAAGCCCCACTTCTTGAAGATCTGGATCTTCTGGCCGACAGGGAACTTGTACTTGGCTCTGCACAGGGCCTCAGTCACATGCTCCTTGTTCTGCAGCTTGGTGCAGATGGACATAATGACCTGGCCAATGTGGGCCCTCGCCTCTGTGCCCTGGGGTTCTCCAAAAGCTCCTGTGTACCTGTCTGCAGCCTGTAGGGCCCAGCACAGGACATCTCGTTGAAGCAGATGACATGGAAGGGGTGGAGCCACACTTGGATGTGAAAACCATCTTTGCCACAGCTTTTTGCCACGTACTTGTTGGCACAAATACGGGCAGCCTCCTGGGCTTCAGAGGAGAGCCGCTCATATTCATCTGACACCATGTGGCCACAGAACGGGAACTCGTCCACTTTTGCCTTCTTCCACCCCAGCTCCAAGATGTGGATCTTGGCATCAGGGACACCTTGGCAGGAGGGAGACTTTGAGGAGGGCTTGTTCTTACACTACTGGTAACACCTGGCAGGGCGGTGGCCCATGGTGATCCTAGGACCTTCACTGGCATGCAGAAGGAAAGGAGACTATTTGTGTGAAACTTTTTATGATAAAAATATACATTTGACTTCTAGTAAGTAATATACTAATTTTAAGTGAATAAAAAGGACATCAAAGGCAACCAAAAACTATGAAAGGAATATATTGACTATAAGGAGGAAGGAATGAAACTGCCTAAGAAATATGCAGAAGACAACTGGGATGGATGCTCTATAGTGGCAGCAACAAAATGGTCGTTCTGTGAGGCAAAGGGTATATTCACTAACCTTATTGTGGTAGATGTTGATTTTTTCCCGTTTTTAGCATATTCCTGTGACTGGCAGAATGCCTGCCTTCTAGGTATTATTTCTCAATAAATATTTGTTGGATGAGTGGGCACCTAAATGACTGGGGAGGAACGAATGAACCACAGGACTTCCTCTGCATGACACCACGCCCAATAGACACCTGGGTCCCATGAGGTGTCAGACATCATCCAGTCCCATCTCACTTTGGAATGAACCCACAGGGGGATTGGTGGCTTGAGAGTCACCCTCAATGCCTCCATGTGCCTCACTCTTCCTGTCCAGTAACTCCCCAGGGTCAACGTCATCCCTGGATATGTCTCAAATATACTCTCTCTTTCACCGTCTTGTTGAATCCGTTATCACCTCTTACCTAGATTGTGCCACTAGTTTCCTAACAGTTTTCCCTTCAGTCCTTCCTCACGCTGATTATGATCCTCCTTTGCTGCGGGTTCATTGTGCCACTTCCTGAACTTGAAACGTCCACGGCTTCCTACAACTCCCAGGTCCTCCTGAAACGTAATGTCCGCAGCAGGGCAAGGCCTTCCACAGCCGGAGCCTGGTTGCATTTCCAAGGACTCTGCTTCCATTAAAACCAGCTCTCTCTGTGGGGGTCACGCTGGTCTTGCACACGCTTTTCCTATTCCAGAATGCTTCTCTCTCCTTTTCTCCAGGGACAGCTCCAGAGCCTTCCACGCCCATGTCCAATGTCACCTCTGAAAAAGCTTCCTATCACTCTTTCTTCTCTCCCGCTGGCATTTGGGTCATAAGCTTTTATGACACTTCTCAGATCATCCTACAATTATTAGTTCTTGTCTGTTTTTCCCACTAAACAATGAGCTCCTAGATGGTAAATGTTGATTCTTATTCTGGCCAGCATCTCCTGTGCCCAGCAGGCACCTGACATCTAGCAGGTATTCAATATTCGTTTGCTGTGTTAACATAAGGTACATCTGAGAATGAGATTAAGAACAAGGAAGAGAGTGATCCAAGATAGAATCAAAAGAAGGAAGGTACCTGAACTGAACACAACAAGTCTCTTAAATTAACTAACGTCAGAATGTAGCAAGCTTTCAGGCCAAGTATGATTCCACCATAAGGAAAAATAAGAGCCAATTTGATTTCCTCCCATGGAATATCGTACTATCCAAAAATGGAAATGTGAAAAAATTGTCCCAAGAAGAAATTGTACCACAGATTTGAGACCCAAGTTAGAAAGGAAAAAGGGAAAAAATAAAAGGAGGAAAGAGGGAAGACAAGGAAGATCTAAAAACATACATGCAGTGGCTCTGGCTACATCAATAATTTTATTTATCCAGTTTTGGGGACCTAGTATTTTTCATGGCCTGCTAATAATAAAAATCAGCCAAGAACAAACATACCAAATTGCAGTGACATGATCTTTCCTGTTTTTGCTTCCTCTTTTGCTAAATATCCTTGATTTCCCCCCATTAATTGCACTCCAGTTTTCTAATGTACAGAATACCTTCTAAATTACCCGCTGGTGTGAGTGATAATGTAGTGTGTGAGATGAATGAAATACTCAGCTCCTCAAAGCTCTCCAAATACTTTCTTTCCAAAATGATCCGCTATTTTCTTAACTTGAATAGTCTTTTCATACCAACCCCAGTGACTACCAAAACAGTTTAATGTTATTAGAATATCATCAAGTTTCATTATGTTTAATAAGTGATGGTGACAAGAGATAATTTTAAATACATTTGCACCAAAATTAAAATCACAAGTTATAAAATTATTCCTAGAAGTGTCAGTTATAATGTGATGTAATTTCAGCCTTCTTAAACTTACTCTCATTAACTGCTCTGGTATGGAGCTCTAGCAATAAAATTATAAAAATGGCAAAAATACTATGATCTCAAATACCCATCTTCATTTTCAATAATGAAAATTGTGATGTGCCTCATTTTACTTGCCACTTTAAATAGACTATCTAGAGTAAATTGATTTATGTGATCAAATATTTCATTGTCTCTTTATCAAGTATGTATTTTTTTTTAAAGATTTTATTTTTTTGAGGGAAAGGGAGGAAGAAACAGAGGGAGAGAAACATCAATGAGTGAGGGAAACATTGATCAGCTGCCTCTTTTATGCCACCAACTGGCGACTTGGCCCACAACCCAGGCATGTGCCCTGACTAGGAATCACACTGGTGACCCTTCGATTCATAGGCTGGCACTCAATCCACTGAGCCACACCAGCCAGAGCATCACGTATTTATTATGCAGTACCATATAGGGGAGCCAGCGTAAACTAAAGAAATGTGGAAGACTGCATTCTCTGTAAATAATGCAGATAATAACCTAGAAAAGCATAATGTTAAATACAACTTACATTTATTCATATCCCATTTCATGTCAAAAAGGTATTGGAGTTTACTTTTTAAAAAATAAATACAAGAGTGTAAAACAGAAGGGTAAATTAGTATCAAAGAAAAACAAAGGAAAGCAAATGGTTAGGTGAGCATTCTATGGAGAGAGGTGGACTACATAGGAGGCAGAAAGCTCTCAAGGGCCAAAGCGCGCGCGCGCACACACACACACACACACACACACACCAGTTGCTTAAAGAAAGCTATGCCTTTCTGGGACAAAAATTCAAATTCTGCTTTTCTGAAACATGTAAAAGAACTCTGTAATGTTTTCCTTGACCACGTCACCTCTACATCTAATAACATGGTGAGATCCATGTAACTTAGCTGATGGCCAAGGAGAAACAAGGGGCCAGGCAACACGGTCTAAGCTTGCTGCTTTCTACTCCTCACCTCCCAAGGGCTCTCAAAGGAGGTCAGTCAAAATAACAATTCACATAATAAGGTGTATGGTAGTTGCATGTTCATGGTATCATCAAAGCACAAAGAAAGAAGTGGCAACGCTTGAGCAAAATTCTAAAGGAGGAAGAGGAGTTTGCTTAGAGTAGGAACGCCAAGTATTGGGCACAGGTCAAATCTGACCCTCAACTGTATTTTAAAAATTTAAGGTGGTGAAGGAAGAAGGAAGGGAGGAAAGGGAAAGGAAGGCTCAGTTGGTTGGAATGTCGTCCTATGGACCAAAAGGCTGTGGGTACAATTCCCAGCCAGGGTGCACACCAGGGCTGTGGGCTCTGTCCCTGGTGGGGGGGTGTTGGGGCAGGGAGGACATGGCAACAAAGTCAATGTTTGTCTCTCTCTCTCTCTCTCTCTCTCACTCTCCCCCTTTCTCAGTAAGCAATAAAAGATGGCCTCAGATGAGAACTTAAAAATAATAATAAAGTAGAAAAATCTTTTTATAAAAGAAGGAAAGGAAGTGAAGGATGAGGGAAGGGAGAAGGAGGGGGAAAAAGAGAAGGGGGAAAAAGAGGAAGAGGAAAAGGAGAGGGAAACAGGGAGGAAGAAAGGGAGCGGGGAAGGTGGAAGGGAGGGACAGGAGAAAAGGCATGAGACAGCAAGGTACCCCCGGGAAGCTGGAGCCAAGGGTGCATGTAGGAATGATGGCAGGGAGGCTGCCGGAAAGAGCCAGACCGATGCAAGGCATCATTTATTCCAGCAAGAATATAATCTGTCATGCCTGTTTTGCTCTCGTGGTCTGCCGACTCCACTTTCTGGGAGAAGCTCTTAAGGCCTAGGTGTTGCTGGGGTTGCAGCTCCTTAATGGAGAGGTTGGACTAGGTAGCCAACACTCTCCTCTGCAAGTTCCTCGTCCTCTAGGAACCATTAGCACTTAAAGATTTACAAATCTCTGCTGTGAGAACTTCCCTTGAACATAGCAGTCACAAGTAATCCCCACTGCCTAGTTTCCTTTGGACATTTCCTCAGTGTCCTAGGCAAAGCCACCAACTGCCAGTCTTCCCCACTCCCCTCGGTGGACCCAAGCTGGTGCAAAGACTGCCCCCTGCAGGCAGACCTCTGCTTTTCATCCTCCTGGACATCAGCTTTCCTTTCCGTGAATCCCTTGGAGCTCTCAGTGCGCAGTCTCTGTATGTTACAGTTATCTGTGTATTTTACCTTATCTGATTGTTGAGATTTGGGGGGAGAAATAACAAAAATACTTCCAGAATAAGAGTGTGTATCTTCTGTTTAACATTCTTCTGCATCCTATACCACAAACCATGATCATCTATCTACCCTGGGCCATACACAGCTCCAGTCACGGAAGACCCATGTCAAGACAGAAAATGGCTCTGGTCTGAAGGAATTCACCTTCCAAAAGACAGATATGTTTATTGGTAAACAAATAATAGCCTGTCAGATGGTCAGAAGGACCATAAAACCCAGTGAAATAGAAGACAAGAGCAGGGGTGAGAATGTCCACGTGGAAATGGGTATTAGGAAAGGCCTCTATGAAGGGCTGGCATTTGAGCTGAGACACAAATATAAATTATGAGAAGGAAGCCATAGGGACATCTGAGGGCAAGGGTCCCAGGCAGGAGGACAGCAAAGGCAAAGGCTGGGAAGCAGGAACAGCTTGGTGGGCTTGCAGAACAGAAAAGAAGCCAAATGGGCTGGAGAGTGGTATGTGAAGGAGGGAGGAATGGCAGACGAGGCCTGAGAGGTAAGTATTTTTCATGTCCTGTGGACTAACTACACCAGGGTCGGCAAGCTAGGACCCACGGATCAAATCCAGCTCATTTGTTTTTGTATTGCCCTAACTAAAGAATAATCTTCACCTTTTTCATTAGTTGGAAAAAATGTCAAAATAAAGACAATGCTTCCTGGCACATAAAAATTATATAAAATCCAAAGTTAAGCATCCATAGATGAAGACTTATTGAAACATGGCTACACCCATTCACTTTTGTACGTTCTACATTTGCTTCCAGCCTACAACAGCACTTGAATAATCGAGAGAAAGACCATATGGCACTCAAAGCCTAAGGTATTTCCTATGCATCTGGCCCTTCACACAGAAAAAGTTGGCCAACCCTTGAACTAGACTTTGAGCTTCCAAAAGTCCATTCACTTATTCAACAATTATTTCTTGAGCCCCTTCAGTGCCAGGCATTCTGTTGGCCTCTGGAGAAACAGAGAATTAAGTCATACAATAGAAGTTTCCGGATTCCAATAAATATTGGGTGAGAAGGAAGGCAGAGTTCTTTGAGTTGAAGGATTAACCAAACTCTTCGGATCCATTTCTTTCTCCCACTGAGCACAGGCATCTGGCCCATTTTTATCCACCCCAAAAGAAGAGAGACACTGGATCCTGAAAAGTGACCAGCTTGTTATAAAAATGCAGCTAATCAGCAAAATCTAAAGGCCCTGAAATATGTTGAGTCAAAAAAATTTTTTTCAGAGCAAATATAAAAAGGAGAAGATGAAGTCCTCAGAAACAGAACATTATTTAGCAAGCGATGGAAAGTGTTCTCACTGCACTAATGAGTCATTAAGTGAGGCATTTGGGAACTGGGGAGGAGCTATAATTAGGTTATCTGTATTTTTAACACAAGAAAAATAAGCCAAGGCGGCATTAACCAAGCAGCTGTACTGGAAAGGGGACAGCTCTCTGCAAGTCTCCTACCGGAGGAGAATCGTTTTTAACAACTCAGAGCTCAGCTGAGCAGTTAATTTAACAAAATGCTTAAGAACAAACTCTAAGCCGTTGGTAGCCAACCTTAACTGTCTTCCTTGCTCTCCCCTAACTGGAAAGCAACACCCCATTCCAAAACACCACGCTGTACAGTTACCAGTTTAGATGGGAGTGGAAAGAGCAAATCTGATCATAACAAAAGGCGGGCAGAAATGAACTGAGTGGCGGGGTAGGAATTTCACATAATTAAATTGTCAAAGGCCACAAAAAGAATGTGAAAATCAGGGGATATCACCATCATGAGGGAAGAGGGAGGGGATTTAGTGATAAATACGTTTCTGAGGAAGATGAAGGCAAAAATAGAGGTCCAGATTGCTCACTTTTGGCCTAATGAATAAATCATCTTGTTCCCCACCCCCAGCCCCAAATGCACCTGCTGCTTTGAAAAGTCCTTCCACACCAACCCAACAGTAAATGCCTCACAATGGTTCCAACAACGCTGGAGTTGCGCCAACGAAAATTACCACTCTTCAACCAGGACAAACATCATATTACTTCATTACCCTTTTAAAACATATGCAAATTAAATCCATTATTCTTTCTTCCACCCAGAAATGAAGTTCGTTTGGCTGGAATTCAGCGATTCTTTTCGTTGCTGTTGACCATGAATGGATGAACTTCATGTAGATGGTGCCCACTCCCCATCTTTGAATCAAACATTAATACCATTTGACAGTAATAAATAACACTTATCACAATGGGGATGGAATAATGATTTTCCCACTCAGCTGGCTCGTCAGGGCCTATCAGCTGACAACTGCATAAATGAGATTAGCATAACAGCTGCCTATGACAAATGTATCTAAACCCCTCTAATGCCAGCTAGTGCTTTGATCTCCCTATCAAGTCAATGCCAAAACCCAAATCCATTTCTGCAAAATACATCTTGTTTATTATAGATACATATGTATGTCCCAGCACAGTCTGCAATCCCAAGACATCCTTAATTAAAAGAATTCGGAATAGTGATTGAAATTTGTCACCTCAGGCTTTGTACTTCCTGCCATGACTTGATGGGATATTGGAAGAAATTTCTTTTCAACATGGAGTCTGCACTTTGCCTTCCACTACTTCCTCCGGAGCCGCTCACCAGCATGTAATGAGGCCCCATTCTGATGTTTTCAAATGAAAATAATTACCATGGTTTCATTTTGATGATTGCTTTTCAGAGGTATCAGGTTCATAAAAATTTAAATCAACTGCAAGTAACATAAGCCACAATTCTCTCCTTCCTATTGTACAATCACAGTGAAACACAGACTCGGCCTTTGTTTGGGAATGCAAATGGACTTGAGATCAAACCTGAACCAGAATGTCTTCATTCATCCTGCTCAACAATCTGCACTGCTGACGAGGGGAACATGAGGAGCAGTGAATACACATTGTTGGTGTCCAGCTCCCTGCAGCCTCCGTGTCTCCTGCTGAACTTGAAGTTCAAACAAGACAAAGTCCACCGTCCAGGGAAAAACACTGGATATTAGGGAGATGAGGATGTGAGGAGTTAAGGGATTCCCTTAATAAAAGAGAGGCAGTTTGGAAAAGCAAGGTTAACATATCAATTGAATGCGGATCATCTTCCACCTTGGAATATGTATTCAAACTGAGGGCAAAGGGCAGTAGCGGCTAATTCACTTCGGCTCTTCTGCGTGACTCATTTTAATCATATCCGTATCAACTTTATTCCTCCAAACAATTAAATTAGTCATCAGTCAACAGTCATTTATTCATACAATAAATAGGTATCAGGGGCCTGTCATGTACTATTGTAGATGTAGAATATCATAGAAACCTGATAAACAAGGTCCTTGCCCTCAAGGGACTTCCATTTTAAGGGGCAAAATGAAAAGACTATTGAAAAATAACTGCATAGCAGTGAAGAGAGGACACTTTTCAGATGGCACATTAGTGAAAACCTGAATAGGTTTCAACATTTATGCAAACGTGGGCTGTCATGAAAAATGGGAAAAGACATTGGTGCTTTGGGCAAACAAAATTAAAACCACATTGTAGGTCCAAACTTTTGAGCTATTTTTAGACTGAGGTTGAGATTGCTCTACAATTAATCAGCCCAATATAGAGAGTTCCATGTGAAAGATCAGGGAATATTCATTAATTTATTCAACAAAGGTGGATTGGCCAGTCACTATTGGTGGCAAACCATCTCAGTGGTAGAATTATGAGCACAGTCACAATGTTTCAAAAGCGGAAACCTCCTGAGCTGGAGGGCAGCAGGCAAGGCCCATATGGAGTGGCCTTTAAAAACTCAAGGATGGGAGTTGGTATAATAAACAAAGGAGGCTTAGTAGGATAAAATTCATTTAACAGCAAAAAAAGCAAACAATCCAATTTTAAAAAGTAGGTAGAGGACCTGAACAGACACTTCTCCAAATAAGACAGAGATGGCCAGTAGGCATATGAAAGGATGCTCAAGGTCACGCATTATCAGAGAAATGCAAATTAAAACCACAATGAGATCACCTCACACCTGTCAGAATGGTTATCAATAAATCAAGGATGATAAGCACTGTTGGTAGGAATGCAGACTGGTGCAGCCACTGTGAAAAACTGTGTGGAGCTTCCCCCAAGAAATTAAAACTGCATTTTGACCCAGCAATCTCACATATAGGTGAAAGGGAATCCAAAACACTAGTTCAAAAGATATGCATCCTTATGTTTAATGCAGCATTATTTATAATAGACAAGATACAGAAGCAACCAAAGTGCCCACATTCAGACAACTGGGTCTACAATAGAATATTACTTGGCTATAAAAAATAATGAACCCTGGTTGGTGGCACAGTGTTTAAGGTCCTGGCCTGTGAACCCAAAGGTCGCTGGTTCGATTCCCAGCCAGGGCACATAACCATTGCAAGCCAGGTCTCCAGCCATGTCTGTAGCTGGAGGCAGGTGAAAGACAACCATACATAGATGTCTCTATCCCTCTCTGTCTCTCCCCCTCTCCCTCTAAAAATAATAAATGAAATCTTTAAAGAAAGAAAAAAGAATGAAATCTTACTATTTGTGACAACATGCATGGACCTCGAGAATAGTATCCTAAGTGAAATAAGTCTGACAAAGAAAGGCAAACACAATATGACTTCACTTATATGCAGAATCTAAAGAACAAAATAAATGAACGAACAAAACAGAAATGGACTCAACTGACAGCTACCAGGTGGAAGGTGGGTTGGGGAGCTAGGTGAAAAAGGTGAGGGGTTTGAGAAGTACAAATTGGTAGTTACTAAATAGTCACCATTTATTAAGTGCAACATAGATAATGTAGTCACTAATATTGTACTATGCACAGTGCCAAGTGAGTGCTATATGTATCAGGGGGATCACTCTATAAATTATATGAATGTCTAACCACTTTGCTATATGAATGAAACTAATATAAGATAATATTGAGTGTCAACAGTAATTGAAAAACTTTTTTAAAAAGCAGTTGTCTGGCCCTGGCCAGTGGCTCAGGTTCGATTCCCAGCCAGTGCACATAACCAGGTGGCAAGCTAGGTCTCCAGCCAGGTCTGTAGCTGAAGGCAGATCAAAGGCAACTATACACTGATGTTTCTCTCCCTTTCTTCCTCCTTCCCTGCCCTTCTCTCTAAAAATAATGAATAAAATCTTAAAAAAAAAAAAGGCAGTCTGTTGTATCATAACAAAAGGCAGGCATGTTGAAGCAAGACTTTCACAAAATCCATTAAGGAGATCATGACCATTAACACCAGACCCCATGTAGTTATCAAAGTTATTTGTAGTTGACTGGACACGTGTTTTTTTACCTTAACTGTTAAGTCAACCATCCATGTTTCCTTATATCAAGTGTGTCTACTATGAGTGAATAATTTCCCCAATTACCTCCCTGTTACATTTACTTATTTTCTTCTCTATTTCCCCACTCTAGAATGTTCCATGAGGTCATGGATTATGTCCCTTTCTTTTTCTCAGTTAATCTTTCTTCCTTTTTCTCTCCGTGTATCTCTAGTGACAGACACAGTCAGAACTCATTAAATATTGGTCAAACTAATGAATACATGGGTTATACTGAAGATAACTGTAGTAATCACTCTTTGGTATGTGCAACAACCCCTCTGCTCAGAGAACTACCCCAGTAGTTCCGGCAGTTGCAAGAACATTAACCGTCTCCCACAGCCACCACTATGTACATAAACCAACAGAAGACATGACCCTAACTGGACTTATCAGATGGCCTTTCCCAGAACCTAGAACTGGATCTGAGAGATGCTAACTTGAAGCTCCACACGTGGCTACAGTGGAGATGGTACAAAGCAGAGGGCTGTAGGGCAGACCCTTGAAGACAGAAGGATCAAGAGCCCAGCTTCTGCAGGAGTGACAGGGTCACGAAGAGAAAGGCAGAGATGAGAGACCACATGACCCCGGAGGGAAACCACAAGGATCAGCCTTAGTTCTGGATGGTTTTCTCAATGCCATGCCCCAGTACCTTGTGGGCTCTGCCACCATCCCTGTGTATGTCTAATAAATTCTTTGTTTAAGCTAACTTTGTGTGGGTTTCCATTCCTTACAGCTACAACACCCTTCACGGGGACAGTGATATGGGACATCTCCCAGGGTGGGTGATAAAAGTGCTTGCATCCCTTAAAGTGGTATTTCAATGGGTCCGTGGCCCAACACGTGCTTTGGCCCTTTTCCGCACTTCATAGTTTCACTTAGAATCACTTGGAGCGGGATTCATTCTGTGGTGAAGACAGGTTTCTTTAAATGTTACTATTATTATTTATTTTAAGATTTAAAAAATTTTTATATTATTTCCAGAAAGAGAGAGGAGGAGGAAGGGAGAGAAGCAGAGAGGGAGAGAAACATCAATGTACAGTAAAGACAGGTCTCTTCATGTGGCTTTTTCACGTGATAATGTCGAGCATATTTTCAGCCCAGCCTGCCATCACATGGGCATCGTCTAAAGCAGCTATAATGACAGCACTTATTTTGCTGGCTCTTAACTGAAGATAAAGCAAACAGTGTGATAAGAAATGATATTCAATGATGACTCTTAGCAGAACATGAGGCAACCAGTTAGTACAGAGAGCTCCACATTTCCATCTGTCACACTGTCCCCTCAGGAGACACCCCATGCCCCCACAAACTGAAGGGTCCCAAGGGTTATTAGGTTTTGTGTTTTTTTTTTTTTTGATGGATGGATTGTGGCTACTTTAATAGGTGGTGAGACGATTGATGCGGGTATATCCAACAAATTCAAATAAAATGAGGAAAAATAGCCTTAATTACCGATGAATCCTATTCAATATTCATCGTTTAAATCTACTTAAAATAATTTAAGTAACACATGATCTTTTGTGTTTTCAACAGTAATTTTTATCTTCCAGCGAAAATGTCATGTTTCAGTAACCTTGACATTTCTCTGTAGTCTAAAACTGCACCAATGTTGAACCACTATAAAAATGATTAACAATGGTAATTGTATTCCCTCGTAATGCCAATCAGCGAGTGAAACATCATTAGCGAACAGTTGGTTTGCAGTCTCATGATTTATCTGTTTGATAAGAAAAGTCTGAGTTGATCACTCATAAAGCTGACCAAGAGCACTGCATCTTCTGCTATAAAATAATTACATCTCAGACGTACAGAAAATAATATAGTTGGAAAGTGGGGGAATAAGAGAAAATAAGTTCAAAAAATACAAGAGACATGTGCTGGTGTAAAACTCGTTAATTTTTTTTTTTCTCAAACATTTCATAAGGTTCACTCATGCTATTAGGTTTGTGTGTAAACATATCAGGCTGGTTCTCACTGAAGAGAGCCTTTCCCCATTCTTCATTACTTCAAGATTTCCTCTACTATTCTAACCTAAGTAATTTCCCTCCCTTTCCACTCTCTGCACCTTTACAAATATTTGCAAATGGCTATCATGCCCTATCCTGATACTTACCATGAAGCGACAATCTTCAGTGTCTTCAATACTTAATAACTGTGGGCCAACATCGTCACTGTGTTTCTCCCCTGCGATTTCGGCTGTCTAACATGGTATGGTAATTATCAAACACCCTCCTCTGCAGCACAGTGTTGAAATCAAAAGCCATGTTTCTCTGCTTAGCAAAAACACTGTCTTTGGTGAAATGCGTTAACAGGTTATCAAAACCAAAGAGCCACCCCTGAACCCCAGACAAGAGACTGGTCTTGAAACCTAACTCGTAAGTGGGCTTTGGGCAAGTCACTACTTCGAGCATCTAGCTTGCTTTTCCCATAAAGTAAGGGTTCAGATCAATTGCAGGTAAAATGGCTTCTAAATCCATGATTCTAAGGTTAACTCCCATATTTGAGTGTCCTTCCTAAAGCCTAAATCTTACCAAGCCACTCCCTTCTGAAGAGCCTTCAGCTGTTTCCTGTTGCCATTAGAAAGAATTCAAACTTCTTTACAAAGCCTGCAGGGTGCCCCGAGGTGTGGCCTCCACCTACACCCCCAGCCTCAGCCTTTCTCACCCCTTCAGTTGACCCTTGGCTAGGTTCCTCCTAATGAGCCTTGAAGTCAGGAGTCTGAGCAGCTTACTTGGATGGGGAATGAGAGATAAAGCACTGGGGACAGAAGGCAGTGAAGGGAAGGAAGCTAATAAAAGGTAGGTCATCAAGCAGCTTATCATAGTGGGAAACTGGGGCTCGATTGGCCCTGAGGACATCTGGGATCACAGAATACTAGTAATCCCACCAACTCCCACTCATCAGAGTTTGAAAGCCAGTGTGCAGACCCAGCCCCTGTCCTGAGGACCACAAAGAGCACAGGGGACGTGGGTAGGAGGTAACATCTCAGCTGCTCCATGCTTCCCTACAATCCAGTTTTGCAGGCCCTATTTCCGGTTCCTCAAACTTACCATCCTCTGTTTCAGGCCTCTGTGTACACAACCTGTTCTGACTAGGATCTCCTTTGCAGGGTAAGCAACACTTTCTCAAGCAAGTTTCCCTGGTCACCCCAATCAGGACCCCTTGCCTTCATTTTGTCAACGCTCCACGTATGCTTCTTTCATTGCATTAGTCGTACTCTGTGACTGTCATTATTTTACTTTATTTTATGTCTGTATGTTTCACTAGATTGTAAGTGTCCTCAGATAGAGACCTGTCCATTTTATTCACCAACATACAGCCAGCATCTAGCTCAGTCCCTGATAAATGGCTGCTAATAAAATGTTCCCACACGAGTCAATTTTTGAAAGCCCACGGTTGTTTGTAAAAATTAGGCATTTATACTCAACAATCAAAAATGTTTGGGTGAGACGGGAAGAAAATGTTTTGATGTATCATTTTCCTACACAATGAAAAGTGCCAATTTTCAGACCATAAAGTACCAATGAAAATTTACGGGAACTTATAGAAGCACAGTAATAGCTTCTACAAGCAGGAACGTCACACACTAAACCAGTCGGAAGACGAGATTCCAGTCACAGCAATAATTGTGACTTCCTGAGCCTTTCTTTTTATTTGCTGTCTTTTCAGAGGTTTTCATGTTTTTAATTTTAAAAAATAATGAAGAAATTAGGCTAGCTCTTCAGTCTCTTGTAAAGCTTCTGCCTTTTCTTGGTCCACTAAATGAGAAACTTATCGCATATTATAGATGTTCAACAAATATATATATATATATATATATATTTTTTTTTTAATGCTTGGAATATGGATAGTTAAGTCACAGGTACCACAGCATGAAGTTCTGCTAACTGAACCTCAGGTTCTTCCCCTGCACAGATGGTGGGTCACAGTTACCTCAGTCTGTGCTTGCGGCAGCCATCACTACTCAACTGCCACACCTTTACCACTGGTCCAAAATGTAGCGCCAGAAACTGGACAGACACTACCTTAATCAAGAGACTAAGGTAGTAAGGTAAGTTAGGATGAAAGCAGAACAGCATGATATGACCCGATGACAAAGGTCCTGTGCCTCTGGGGGTCTCCTTCCCCAAAACCCATAACCACAGTCTAATCATGAGAAAAAGCATTAAGACAAATCCAAACTGAGGAACGTTCTACCAAATGCTTGACCAGTAATGTCCCAAAAATGTTAGGGTCATGAAAGACAAAAAAACACTGAGAAACTATCACAGAGTAGAAGAGGCTAGGTGACATGACAACTAATGCAATGTGGGGTCTTTGGTGGACCCGGGATCAGGAAAAAAGTATTAGTTGTGGGGTGGGGGACATAAATCCAGAATTATCTCAAAGTTAAAAGCTTATTTAAAAAGTCAGAGCGCCAGGTTCCCTGGCTAAAATAGTTTTAACCACTTTGAGCTTCACCTGTCTCATCAGAACACCTTTAATTTTCTCAGCTATCTTAATGCAGATAGAGAAGAGTAAAATTAAATACTATGAAATCCTTGCAGTCAGAACAGCTTGCTTGGGGCACATAGTAAGAGAGAAATAAATGATCTCCCTAAACCCACTGTTGCTTTCTTCCCACTTCCAAGTCATCTGAGTTGCCAGCAGACACAGGCTTTCCTAAATTAACGCATTTTTAAATTAATTCTCCAAAGCATCTTTTACTTACACCCAAATTGAATAGCAAAGTCTGAGATCTGGGCACAGGGAGAATTTATTGAGTACTTTGATGCTAAGGAATCGCTGTCCCTAACACCAACAATCAACTTAATTGCTACAAATCTTCTCTTAACACCCCCAGATGACATCCAGGCTCCAGCTAGTCTTGGTTGGGTTCATGTAGTTTTTCCCTTGAAGATACATCCCAAGTGCCGGGTTTAGGCTTTCGATGCACTGATGGGCCCCGCCATTCATTGTCTAGGTGAAATGGGCTGCTTCTGAAAACTGGGAGATGACAGCCTTCACTTTTCAAATTGTGGAGCTAGCAGATTTCATTTACTACTGCAACAAGTCCCAGGGACTTTCCGCTGAAAGCCATAAATCAGAATCAGTTAAGAAAAATGTTCGAGAGAATTTCCCATTTCTGCAGATAGACAAGGTGGAGAAATACCAAAGGTAGAGTTACGCAGTGTGAAATGACACTTTCTAAAGGGCTCTTTTGAGCAATTTATTAAGAATTTGTCAAAAACATACCAAGTGCTCATCAGCGAATTAGGCGTGTGTTATAATGCTTATTGTAGCGTTTAAAGATCATGATACTTATCACTTAGATTGTACTTAACATGCTCCAAACATTTCCAATTCTAATTAAATCTTCTCCCCCATGTATCTGTGTAGAGAAATAACCATTTATAGGAGAAAGAAATACCCAGACTCACAGATAAAAAAATACCCATCAGAGGAGGCTTGGGAACTTGAGTACAATATTAAATATGTAGGCAAATATATAACATTTTGAGTTTCAGCCAGAAAACTAACTTGGTTCTCCCAATCAACCATCTGGAGTTCAGTCTTCTCATCAAAATGAGCCCTCATGCTTTTTTTTCTTAAGTGTTATCTGCCCTGGACAGACTCCTTTGAGATTTAGATGAATTATACGGGGGCCAACAGGGAAACCATTTTCCCAAACTTGGGGTTTGTCTTTTCAGAAATCAAGCTCAGTAAATATGGGTTCGAAATATTTCAGTTTCACAAGTTTCTTCATTTTTGCTCAGGTTTTAAAAATGGCATCACTGTTTCCCAATGGGGTCAACATTTTGGTTGCAGGAATAGCTAACAGGAGACTCCATCTTCACAGCTAATAATTTTGCTATTTGAAAATATGGGGTAAGAATTTGGCCGAGAGGAGTCTGGAATTCAAAACTCAAGTTTGACCACTCAGCAAGGCAGCTTTAATTTTTGTTTGCAACCCATGAGCTCTAATTGCAGGCAAGATGGCAGTAATCATCCAAATGGCATGATGCAAATCCTTTGTGGGTAGGCATGGGACTTCCAGAAGTCTGTCCCAAAGTCCCGCCATGTACAAAGTCTATGGGCAAGTGTGTTTACCAAAGCACATTTCATGATAGGGGGGGAAATGGCAGTCTTCAAAACACCCTTCTAGTGAAGCGCATCCTTCAGTCATCTAACACAATACAACCCTGGGAAAGCATGAGATGGAGCTGGCATCACATCCACTGGCTATGCAAGGATCCTGCTCCTTCACAGAGAATCCGCCACGACTTCACCCAAGGGTCAAGAGCCAAGGGTTCGAGTTTTTCCAAAGTGGACTTACCTTGGAGGCAGTACAGTGTTGTTGCTAAGCCTGTAAGCAACAAAGCCGGATGATCCAAGTTCAAATCCTAGCTCTGCCCTTCATGTGGCCTTGGTCAGTTGCAATACCCACAATCCTCAGTTTCACTGTCTGTAAAATGTGGGCCATCCTAAAATACCCTCTCTGTTGAGTTCTTAGGGGAATTAGATGAGACAATATGTGGACTGTAGCACAAGCTTCTGGTCTGTGTCCCAATTTGAAAAGCATGTTAAGTGTGAGAAGTCGTGAAGATGGCCCAGTTCATTTTATAAATGACAGAACGGAGTTCTAAAAAGATGCACTGACTTGTTCAAGCCATACACCAGACCACAGTAAATCTGGGACTTGGACCCAGCATTTCTTACCCGGAACCTTATACTTTGAACAAATGTTTTGGATTGCAAACTGTCAGACCAGATCCATTCTCTAAGAGTGCGGTCGATGGTTTGAAATAAACTCACGATTGAATCTGAGCATCTGTATGTGTGTCAAGGTAAGTGAGACCCTAAATGGTTATTTTAATGAATGCAACGGTATAATTCACGCAGAGGCACTGTTGTACCTAGCAAATTCATAATTAGAGGTAATTTTGCACCTGCTGTCACGAGAAGATGGCATCTCCTTTAATTTAGCTCGATGCCTTGATTATGCGGCAGGAGACAAGGTAATCTCTCACTAGACTCCTGGAGAAAACACACAGCCTTTGGCGTGTGGTTATAATTAATAAAGCCATTTAGCGTCCTTGGAATCATCAGCTGCCACTTACCATACTGATAGTGACAGCAGCACTTCTCCCCATCCAACCTGTTACAGAGACTGAGAGGCTGCTGGGTTCTTTCTAGGGCGAACCACCACAAGAATTCCAATCAAGCTAACTTGGAGACATGATCACTGAAACGGCTATGAACTTCAGGTCACTAAATCAGGATGATGAGAAACATAAGGCTATTTATGTATGAGGGAATTCACTTTCTGGTTCAAGACTTTAGGTTTGGGGAACTTGTCTAGGGCCAAGTTGACAGGGGTGGGAAGGTTCATTTTAATGGTCAACTTGACTGGTCTAGGCTGGTAAACCATGGTATCTGGACATTCCTGGGAAGATGTTCCTGGTCAAGATTAGCATTTGAATTGAACCTGCCACGCTCCACAAAGGCAAATTACTACTCAAGTGTGTTACATTCATGATAACCTGCTAGTGTAGATGCATATAGTCAATGTGGATCTCCAATGAAATGCAACTAACTGTACATGTTTTAGTAAATGGGAGACTCTGCTACACATGGATGAAAGTTCATGACGACTTAAAGCCAAATTACATTCCCAAATGTGTGTGTGATGATTTGGGGTTGGGGCTGCTTTAAGTTCTAGCAGTAATGGGAAATGCAGAACTATGGGAAACATAAATACAGGGCAGAATTATCTGGAGGATTTTTTTTTTCCTATTTTTTAAAAAGATTTTCTTGTTTTTATGCTATTTGCCTCTTGTGAGGTTCAAACTACAAGTGAGACTGGTATTAAAAAACACTCATTACCAAAGCCCAAAGGATGGGAGACGCAGCGTGTTGCATATGAGCCACTTAATTTCCAAGTGGTATTAAGAGGGTTTTTAATTATGCAGCTTTGGACTCAGGTATCACCTTCCCTGACGAAACAGCAAGAGAGAACCAGCTCTTGAAGTGGCTTAGGTACCCCTGCCCCCCAGCCCCGTGGTCAGGAGCCGGTTTGCCACACAGGAGCAGCTGTTGGAAGCTAGCCCAGCGGACGGGCAGGCAGAGGTGCTGGCCAGTTAGAACTCCCCGAGGCCTACAGGGAGAAAGAGGGAAACTGGACAGCTCTCACCAGTGGCCCGCCTCTCACCACTGTCCAGGACCCACTCAAACCACACTGGTTTCCGCTGAGATGGCTGTGCCCCCCCCCTCAGGCCTGTGAGGTGCCGGTGTTGGGGGCAGGTGTTTAACAAACACACGACCCAGTGAGCAGAGAGGGGCCAGTGACTCCAGGAAAAGCTTATCCCTCAAAAGGGGCCCCTGATCTTTCCTCAGTCCTAATTTCAATTTAGTATAAATATTGGGGTGGGGGATTATAGCTATCACTGCTAGGCTGACTAGCGGCCCCAGAGGCCGTGAAGTGTAGTGGTTAAGGGACTATTCTGTGTCCCAGTGTCTTACCAGCTCGATTACTTTGGAAAAGTCAATGTTTGAGATGCTTGTCATGTGAAAAATGGGACTAATAGCCCCTTCTTAGTGTTGCTAATAAGATTACATGCAGTGACATGCACAAAGGACAAGTCACCTGGCATGTAAATACATACACCTGAAGTGGGAGTGGCTATCAACACCATCACCATCTCTTCCCCGCACCCAGGATAAACCACACTGAATATCGAGATTCCCTCAGGAGAGTACATCTTCTTAACTTTACTTTCAATCAAAGTTCTGAAACTAAGTCACCTTGATTCAAATCTCAGTTCAGCCACTTGCTAGCTGTGTGAACTTGAACAGCTTATGCATGTTATCACCTCCAGGCCTCATTTTCCTCATTTGTAAACTGAGGTTCATGTCTGTATCCATCTAAAAATTCTGGTCACCAGTCCCAGTGCGGTGGCAGGAGGCGAGGGGTGGGGCACACATGCAGCAAATTCTCTGCCACCAGCTGGTCTTCCACAACTCGATTCCGACACGATCTACAGAGGGAAAGCATCAGACCCCACAGGGTTCAGTCCCACAAGCCTGACCTCCACTTCACATGCCAACTGAGTCCAGGCTGTCACCTGTGCCTCTGACCGACTGGCACTGGCTGTACCTCAAAAGTCCCCATGCCCCCCTGCTTGGGTCCCGTGAATTTGCTAGAATGGCTCACGCAACTCAGGAAACCAGTTTACTGACTAGCTGACCAATATATTACGAAAGATGCTAAAGCATACAAATCAACAGCCAGATGAAGAGACACCCAGGGAGAAGTCCCAAACAAAGAAGCTTCTATCCTTGTGGAGTCTGGGGTCTGGCACAGTGGCCCACAGAAACACTCTGAGGAACCAGCCTGGAAGGCCCCGAACCCCCTCCTTTGGGGCTTTTGTGCAGGTTTCATTACACAGGGATGATGGATTTAATACTTGGTCCTTCTAGCCTCCCCCAAAACGAGGGCACTAAAAATTCCAACTCTCCAAACTGGAAACCAGCCCCCAGCCTCAGGACAGGTCCAGAAGTCCCCTCATTAACATAACAAAGACACCTTTATGACTCTTGTTTTTTATTCCAAGGGTTTCGGGAGCTCTGCGCCAGAACACCAAAGCTGTACACACGTCTCCTATAAATCACATCATCACAGACACTACCTCATAGGGCTCTAAGGACTGCAGGAGTTGTTTCACATGAAGCACTTAGAACAGTAAGTGTTAGAGGGCGGACAGAAGCCTCCGAATTTGGGGGATGGGACTCAATGGAACACAGCCCTTTTCCTCCACACGCCAAGGAGATGGAGGGCTATTGACCATAGAACGGTGACAAAAAAGGCTTTATAGGGTCTGCACAAGATTCTGCCAGTGGCCAGGAATGGCCACCGTACCCATTGCATCAGAGGCCACAGTCGGGCATTTACAAATGAGGCAGAAGCCATGAAAGGGAGAGTCACAAGGTTTGAAAGAGAACAGAAGCATCCCACAGGCTGGCCACATGGCATTGGGTGTGTAAGAAGGTGCCACTCGGTTCTGAATTAAAAGCTGAAAAACACCGAGACTCAGTGTCCCCAGTCAAGTAAAGATGAATGGGGGCTGCTGCTGAAGCTGAACTGTGCCTGGGAAGTAGGAAGCCACGGACTATTTTCCTAGAAAAAGGTGGTACCCCTGACTAGTCTGTTCTGAAAGTAGCCTGATTAGGCACGACCAGGTGCTTTAGGGTATCTTAACAGGGTGGGACTTAACAGCAGAATTCCACCATTACTCTGTATCTTTATAACCTTTCAACAAACAGTTCCTTTCCTCTACACCAAACTCTGGTAGTAAGAGTTACGCCTTTGGCAATGGGCAGTCGAGCCCCTCATCACGGACCAGCCCATGGATTCTGATTCATCAGTGTCAGCTATTTTGGCTTTGAATGATTGTCCCAAACACATGTGCATTCATCCCATTCCCAGGACCACTCCTATAAGGAAGGTGGAACATGATGTACGGAGGAGACTTAGAAAGCTGCCCCTCCCATCAGGGGCCATCTGCCTTCCAAACGTGAATTAAATAGAAGGCCAAGGTCCTCCTATGTAGTCACATCCCGGAGAAAGGCGCTGCTAACAGTTGGTATACAACCTTCTAAATGGTTCATGAACGCAAACACACATAAGTGGAGTCCTCCTCTACTGCCTGCAGTTTTTTTTAATTTAATATATTGTAGACATTTTCCCATCACTGCTGCTGAATCTACCTCATCCTTCCCGGTGCTCATTATAATCCTTGGCATCATGGTACCACACTCTATTGAACCAATCCTCTAGCTGCAGAAACGTGGCTAGTTCCCAGTCATCTGTGAGCCTGCGTTCACCATCATTTAAATATATCCACGCACATTCATCAGATCATTTAGGATACAACTTCTAAATGTGGCATATCTAACTCAAAGGGTATGAATATTTAAAATCAGAATACACATCGCCCAGACACCCACCCAAGAAAGTCATTTCTATGGTATTTTATTGATTTTATTTTCCCTTTCTTCTAGCTCTGATCACATTTTGCCTTGGGTTGTGTTCCCAGTCTGTGTTAGTTTGCTAGGACCACAGACCGAGTCTGTACAGTAACCAAGGACCACAGGCTGAGATGCTCAAACAGCAGAAGTTTGTTTCCTCACAATTCCAGAGGCTACAAGTCCAAGATCAAAGTATCAGCAGGTCGGTCCCTTCTGCAGACTCTCTCCTTGGTTTGTACGTGGCCATCTCTTCTCTGCGTCTTTACCTAGTCTCCCCGCTGTACCTGTCTGAGTTGTGATTTCCTCTTCTTAGAGCAACTTCAGTCATAGCGAATGAAGAAGACCCATTCATTTCCTCACTTTAACTTAATTACCTCCTTAGAGATTCTATTCCAAATACAGTTATGTTCTGAGGTATCAGGAGTTAGAATGTCAACACAGGAATAGGAAAGGGAAGCACAACTCAGCCCATAACATTATCTGTGTCATCTAATAATTCCTCTTAGTAGTTCTGAAATGCCTAGTACAAAAAAAAAAAAGAAAGAAAGAAAGAAAGAGAGAGAGAGAAATAAAGAAAGAAAAGTGTTCAGTGATTTCCTGTGAATTGAATGGGTGTATCTGCTCAAAACCACCGCTATTCACCCCTGGTCCAGAGTTCTGCCCAGGGAACCAAGCAGACACTAGTTCAGAGACCTAGTGTCTAGAATGCCCACTCCGCCACGCCAAGGCTCTGGGACCCCAAGCCGGTTGCCTGACCTCCCTGAGCCTGTTTGATCACTTGCAGCAGTAACAACAAATTCCTTCACTGGGAAGAATCACTAAGGAAGCCAAAGGAAACAGCCACGAGAATGTGCTTAGCAGAGAGCCAAGTGTGGTTTCCAGCTCTCATAGCCATCATTACCCTGCTCTCCTGCCTCTCCTGCCTCTCCCTTCACCATGCTCAAAACCCCGCCCCTCTAGGCTCCTTCGGTTCACTTTCCCCAAAAAGAGGCTGGCTTCCTGCACTTGGTCTCCAAAGGCAATTACCACTCCCCCTACCTCCCCATAGTTGGAGCAACTCGACACACTTCATGCTTCTAGGAACATGAACCATGACTTGGTGACACTGTCCCCAAAGGGACCAGGTTGGCTTTGGGACAGTGGACGACGGCTTCACTGGGAAGGCCGTTAATCACAATTATGGAATAATGAAACAGCTGTCAATTGGCCCATGCCAGTAACACCTAGTTAATAAGAGGGTCTTTGTGCGTCTCCCGCTGGACATGGGTGGCAGAGGATCCTGTTTCCAGGAGAACGCCGCACGTCGTGGAGACTGAAATAAATGCCCGGGCTGGTGGAAGCCACCGGGCTGCTGGCTGGACGCCTCAGCAGCGCTCTGTGAGCCGTGCCGTCACCTCTCCGCCACGCGCTGCTGCGCCTGTCTCATGGCTTAATTAATCCTCGTCTAATTGATATGGCTGCGCACGACCATGGCTGCTGCCCTGCTGGGAGAGCCCGTAAAAACATATTTGGCTTTTTTAACAGGGCTCTTGAAACAATGTCAGGAACATGAACCTCTCAATGACGTCATACTTTGCCGAGAAATGCTGCGTCTCGTGACTTTGGCCAAATAGAATCCTCATGTCTCATAAAAATGTCCAGGTCCCCTGAAAGCATTACTGTATTTCAAAGGACGTACATTGCTGGGGGGTAGGGGGTGATGGAGACAGACAGGAGCTCATTGGAGGGGGCTGATAGGTCTTTTGCTCTCTCCCTCCCTGGTGGTTGTCCTTCTAATTCCTTCTTCCTAACTATACCCTTATAATCACCAAAAGGCCTCTGTCAGGCACCCAGCCAAGTAGAAGGCACTGTCCTGAAACATACGTCATTTCTAGATCAGTCAGGTACAGGTGCGTAGGAGAGGCAGTTCCAAAACTAGAAGGACCAAGTTCAAATCCCAGCTTCATCACCAGCTGGATGCTCTTGGACACACTACCCGAACTTCCTTGTACCCCATTCTGTCAGACATTTCTTAAAAGTCACATGTAATAGCATGTTAGGCAAAGGGTGGGATGAAAGTATTTGCAAATTACAGATAATCACAACCATCTTTAGGAAACGCCTTACACCACTGTTGTCTCAGTTTATTCCCAGCAATCTTCAGGCACCTCAACATCGAGCCCTCCAAAGGGGAAGTCTAGGTCAAGGGCTGGCAGCTAAGGTCCCAGGGCCAAATCCAGCCCGTCACCTGTTTTTTTGTAAATAAAGTTTTATTGGAACACAAACATGCTTATTCACTTATGTATTGTTTGCAGCTGCTTTCATGCTATGACAGCAGAACCAAGAGGCCACATGGCCCACAAAGCCTAAAATTTTGACTCTCTGGGTTCTTACGGAAGTTCAGTGACTCCTGGTCTACGGGCCGAAGGCTGTCCGTTCTATCTCCTCCACCTCGAGGTAACTAGCAAATTCCTCTCGATAAATTGGGAGATGTGGATCACTCTACTACACACCCCTTGCCTGTTGGGCTGTACTTTGAAATCTCTACAGCCTTAATTTGGGTTAATGGAGGTGTTTATTGCCAAGAGAATTATAAAGAAGTCTTGGTGTAGATTCTAAAGTCACCTCTAACCGGGCATTTGGTTTCTCTAAACCCAGCGCCCTCCTTCCCAAACGAGGGGTGTAAAGGGTGAGGGATGGCCGCCCAGAAGCCAGGACTTTGGGGAGAGCTCTAGGGCTAGCCCTGACCCCCCAGGAGCCAGCAGGGTGCGAGGCTCTGAAGAACTCTCCGGGAAGGAGCAAACTGAGCTTCTCAGTCTGCCCGGTTCACAGGTGCCCCTGGCACCCCGGCTTTACCAGCCAGGGCAGCAGTTCGCTGTCAGCTCCCTCTACCCGCCCCACGCCTTTGCCTCTTTTCTCTACCGGGGCCGGCTCGGAGCCCAGGCGGATTCCAGCCCCTTCCTTCCTGCTGGGGTTTGCAGACACTTCGTGGACGATATTAATCACGCTGATTAGACATGACCTCCCCTTTTGTAAACTCATGTTGATGGCCTCAAACCAATCAGTATCTGTCACAATGTTTATGGTCCTTAAATGAGGGTGGATGACAGTGAGAAGAGAGTGTTTGGTGTGAGAGCCAGAAGCCCCTCCGGGCCTGGTCTCCTGGCGGCAGCTCATGCTTCTGGGAGGAAGTAGTTTTTCAGACACTTCCTCGTTGCTGTCTTTTCCCCCCTGGCTTTCTTGAGGCATGATGACAAATCTAAAGTGTCTATTTTTAGGGGGTACAACATGAGTATTTTAAAGGGGTATAATGTGGTGATTTAATATACGTATACATTGTGAAACGATTATCACAATCAAGTTCATTAATACATCACCTCACATAAGTGTGTGTGTGTGTGTGGTAAGAAGACATAAGACCTACTCTCTTAGCAAAGTCAAAGTATACAGTCCAGTATGACAATTCATCACCAGGCTCTACTTAGATTCCCAGAACTTACTCATCTTACAGCTCTTTTATGGCCTTCATTCATAAGGCTGCCCAGGTTGATGGAAAAAACACCACCACCACTCCTTACTTAGGCAGCACTATTTTCTGCATGCATTGTCCCTCCAGAAAGGTGTCACAGAGTAGTGACAGCCAACGTGGACTCTTGACTCAAACTGCCAGGTTATAAATCCTGTGCACTTCTTAGTAGCCAGTGGCCTTGTACAAGTGTGACCTTCCCATACCTCAGGTAAATTTTCGACAAGTTGGGGACAGTGGGCAGGGTGAGCTACATGGACAGGTGGCCCCTGCCATTGCTTAGTAGGGCCTCACACTTGGTTGACACTTTGCTGTCGCTGTCCTGAAATTCTTACTAACTTTAGAACAAAGAGCACTGCGTTCTCATGTTGCACTGGGTCCTGCAAATCCTGAGTGGGTACAGCCCTTGTAGGGATAATCGGGGTGGATGAATGCACGGGAAGGTCTTGGTACAGTACCTGGCACACAGCGACAACTAAACAAGAAACTACTATTATCTGTACCATGATTAACCTCACAATAGTCTTATGAAGCAAACTGAACCAAGCGTATTATTTAGCCAACAGTAAGACATGACTATAAAAATGCCAACTCTGAGGCTCAGAGAGGTGAAATACCTTCGTAATACCATCAAATTCAGCTTAGTTCAACAAATGTTCATTCATTCATTCATTCATACAGAGAGTGATTACTGAGCTCCAACTCTGCACCCATAGGCTTGGGAAGATAGGTCCATGTTGGTCCTCAAGTAGCTGCTCTTTGAAGCCATGAGGGTATCAAGTTCTGAAAACTCAAAAGATCAGCAGACCTAGCTTAGGTGCCTTCCTGGCTGTAGCTGAGGCCAGTGCATCTTATAAACATGTTTGGTCACGTTCCAGGGCCTTTGAGGAATTCTCCAGTCCTGGTCTAAGAGGACCAGAACCATTACCCCACATCTGTCCCCAGGATGTACATCCAAAATCATCTGTCATTCCCAGACTTCCCTTCTGGAAGGACACCTCAAAGGAAGATCTACTGATGCTGAAGTTTAAATTCCTGCCCCTGGGGAGGAAGTCCATGCCCAGTCTCATGCTCTGGGCTGTCACTTATCTGAGGGGGATAAATCACAAGCACGTAGGACTTTGTCGTCTGCTTGTCAAGTCACAGCAGAGCCAGAGCTGGGCCCCACCCTTTGGTCCATCTGGTCCCCATGCTGAATCAGTTCCCTCCCTACACCCTCTGCAGGTGTTCTCAGCACCCATCACTAACCAATTAGTCAATAAATCAATGCCAAGACCTCACAACCTTGCTTCTGCCTCACCCTCATTACAGGGCCTTTCCATCTATGCACCAAATAAGATATGCTGTTAAATCAGCATTTTCCAAACTTAGAATCATTCGGGTTATTTTCCATATTCATGTATACCTATCTTATAATGTACTTAGTATGTTCCTTCCCGTTGCCTTTTTAAAAATTAAATAAGCTCATTTAGAAGAAATTTTAAATTTCCAACATTCATCAGCAGGCCCATTCACGTTAAATAGAAAGTGACTCCCTAGATAAAAATACAAAATAGAAAAGAACACCGGATTAGATGGTGTGGACAGCATCTGCCCCCATCTCCTCTACCATAAGGGGTGGGTGAGCCCACTTGGGGGCACTCAGGGTAAGGGAGGGCACCCATTTCTAGTGCTGCATTAACAGCAGACAACACTTGAGTGTACGACTCATTTTTGGGTATTTGTATTGTTATCGAGGACTCTCGGAAACACATGTCTCGCCCAGAGGAATAAATTGTGAGTTCCAGGCAGCAGGTAACGGAGGAGCTATTTTTGCTTCGAGCAGGGATTTCTAGTAGGACGGAAGGCAGCTACTCACTCCTCTCTGAGTACTGTAGGCCCTGGGCTCTGCAGAGTGGGGTCCGGCCTCTGTAGAGCTGGAGGAAGAAAGGTGACCTGCTTTTGCAGCTAGCTCCACTTGCTGTGGGCTTCGCTCCTTTCCCAGGCGAAAGCAGATAGGGAGCTGCTGCCGGGCTCCCCTGCCATTCCCAGGACTGGTGGAGGTGTGCGCCGCGGAGCAGGTCACCTAACAGGTATCTACTGAACAGATGCATGCGCTGATCTGCGGGTCGCCGGGGCTGGCCTGCGGCAAGGGGAGAGCACAGCCAGGCTGTCATTCGTGCCTTTCTTGTCTGAGCCTCCGGCTCTTCGCAGTACATGAGCCGACTTCCCTCCCTCCCCCTATCAAAATCTCGCTGTGTGGACCCCTTTCCCGTCGGACCTGCTGCAGGTAACACAGCGAGGATGCAGATGCCCCTGATGGGCGCAGTGACTTGCCACTGCTCATCACCAGCTTGGTGCACAAAGCTGCCTCCCTTTCTGCCCATGACTGATCACTTCCCTGCATGACTGACGGTGGGAAATTCATTTCCTTCAGAGAAAAACACTACTTCCACACACCAGGTGTCATCTTGTCACCAGGGTCTCAAAAGTGGCACAAAAGGGTCAGCCATCGGTACATTTCAGTGTCCGGTCCTGCTAATCCGTTACACAGATATACAGGCCCTTCCAGAGATGAGAGATTCCTACGGCCGAAATGAGAGGAGTTGGAAGAATGGGTTCCGGACTTGCTAGACACCAGAGAGAAGGCTAGAAGGACCTAATACAAATGACACTGCTTTTAATATTCAAATTATAGTGACTCAGAGGTCCTGTATGCTTAGGTCACCCAAAGTCTAACCTTTCCTGCAAGTTTCTCCTCAAATATTAGGAGGGGTCCCCAAGGTCGCTTATCCAGCCTGTGACTTAGCCTCCTCAATGTTGCCCAGGGCCACCTTCCAGCTGAGACCAGCTCAACTGTAACATCAGTTTCTACTCTTGGTCGCCCAGAGCACTTCCCCCACCATGGCCAAGGTACCCTTCCAGCTACAGCCCGAACCGCTCAGGAAGCCCAGCGCAGCGCCTGGGAATGGCCTCCCACGCCCAGTGCCTTGCCTGTGCCCAACCAGGGCTAGGGGGACAGGTCTCCTCTGACTTAGGCCTCCTGGTTTGTCAAGTATGAGACAAATACAAGCATGAGTCAAGGAAGGCCTGCAGCGAACACTGACTAACACTACAAAACGGCTCACAGGAAGTGAGAGATGAGCTGGATGTTAGACGCACGCTGGGGTGTTTCCACATTATTCCCAGACGTTTTGCTCCAACAAAGGTAGTGTGAGGAAGCAATGGCTTGTGCCTACCCTGGGTTGGTGCAGGCTCAGGTGTTCGCCCTTTTGTCCTGCAGGCCCATCATTCCAGGACATGAGGGCCCACCTGGATTAGGGAGTCCGATCTGGACCAGCTGGCCTATTAGAAGTGTGCGCTTCCCACTAGCATGTTGTGAACGGGGCCGATCGGCTGAAATGTGTGAACCAGCATTGCCTCTGTCTTCCCTGAGGAGTTACTGCATATAGGGAAGAGCCCCCATAGTCGACAGCCATCCAGGAAGCAGATGTCCCCCTGCCCCCAAAATCTGTCCCAAACAAATGAGAGCATGGAAGAAACAGAAACTCAGAGTAATTTCGAATGCCTTGCATTTTGAGAAAAACCTCTGAACAAGATTCTCTGAGGAAAGGACAGAAAGATGCAACCGAAATGAAGCCTTTTGGAAATGAGAAGAAATGGCACATTTGACAAGGGTCAGCTGGCTAGGCTCCCGCGATGACAGCATTCTGGGAGTATTAATATGTACCAAGAGCTGTAAATGGTTGCAAAATGTACACGGATCCCTTGACATAATGTACTAGCTCACACCATCTGCCACTTCAGCAGCCATGGGCTGCAGGCTTGACATCCTTTTTAATCACTTGCGGTTAACAAGGAGTTGAGCTTCAAGCTCAATTTCGAGAAGCTGCCACTAGAGTGGTTCCTTGGGGGTATTGCTCTGGTGACCTTTAGGGTGTCGAAGATGGGCAGAAGTCTCCTAGAGGACACCAGGAATTTCACAACCCCAGGTTCTAGTCCACACTGGGCACTAAATTGAGCTTCTCATATCCTAACGTTGGCCACACCCACGCACGCAGGGCAGTAGAATCCCTACAAACAAACAGGCAGCTTCCGCAAAGTCAAATGAATTTGCCCAGGGGGCAGAAAGAATTTTCAATGTATAGTCCTGACACAGAAGTCAACTGCTTTTTTTTTTTTTTAAAGAAACTCAAGGTCTATTCAACTCAGGAAATCATGATTGCAGCACTCCAGGAAAATAGGGCAGGGCTGGACTTAAAAGGCCTGGTGCTGTATACCCCACGTCACATTCGCTGTGTTTCCTAGTGAATGTAAAATATGAAACAAACTTGTTTTCCCACCGTGCCTCCAATGCTGTTTGTCATTGTTAATTTTATGTTGCAATTGGCCACAGGGTGCCCAAATATTGATCACACGTCGTTCTGGGTGTGTCTGCAAGGTGTTTGGGGGTGAGATTAGTATTTGAATGTAGGCCTGGGGAAGCACAGGGCCTGCCTTGATGTGGGTGGGCCTCATCCCATCCGTTGAAATCCTGAAGAGAAGAAAAACAGCTGAGTTAAAGGAAACTCCTTCTACCCCAGGGTTTGAGTGGAACATGGATCCTTTTCGGCCTTCAAACTTGAACTTAGTTCTTCTTGGGTCACAAGGCTGCTGGCCTTGGGACTAGAATTGATACCATCGGAATTCCTGGTCTGTGGTTCGTGAACCAAACCAGTTTCTCAAACTGACTACACATCAAAATAGGCTAGACTAGGATCTGGTAACAAGCCATTCCATTAGTTCAAGAACTTACAACAGTGGTCCTAATTCACAATATAAACTCATCCCAGCTCAGCAGAGAAGCTCCCATCATTGCAGCGGCTCAGGGAATGGAGCACCCTCCCAGCTCTTCCCCACCCTCTCCCCCGTCACCCCAGATCTTGTTGGTCCCTGTGAAGGGAAAAAGGAAGTGCTAGATAGTCTTATTTTGAGAATGCAACACTCCGGTCTAGAAAAGACAAACAGTACTTTCACTTACAACTCATTGGCCTGGGCTGTGCATGGGCCCATCCAAATATCAAGGGAACAGGCAATGCAACCCTCCTGCCAGAAGGCAGAGTTGGAAGTATTGGGGAAGGATTGCTAAGGACTGCTATAGTCATGTAAGATGTGACTCACTTCCTTTGCCATCTTCTCTGCTTGTCTTAATGCAAAGCTCTCTTTGACTAGATCCTGTAAATTCAGTGCTGTACTAAGGGAAAAAAAAACCAGCAAATTTTCATTTAAATAAGTAAACAAAACAACAAAAACAAATGTGAAACTCTCAGGGTGAAGGTTGAGATTTTTCTGGGATGCTCTGGTCCATGTGGTCATCAAAAAGCACTGATGCCCAGAATAAAATGTTGTTCCTTGCAGAGGCTCTTTTTATCCTCTGTCCTACTTTGTGGGCAATGAGCTTTTCAAAACTCTTTTAAGAGTCTTTAGTTCTGACTTTAATTCTCTTCTGTCTCCCCAACTTCTCCACTTCCTTCCATTCCAGAACTGATGTTTTCCAGGAGGGATGTAACACTTCTCTCAAAGGCATTATTACATAACTCACAGAGCATGGCAGTGTAGACAGCACCTTAAAAATCAGTGAGAATAATTCCTTCATTTTATGGATGAGAAAATTGAGGCCCAGAAAAGTTCTTTTTTAAGGTCATGGTCAAGGCTCCTATTAGCCCAATTCACTTTTTACCAAACTATGTGTCACCTTGGAAATCACCAGAAAAGGATTTATTTTGTCCAAGAAAAGCACAGAAAATTTTCTACAAATAGGTTAGTACTATAAAACACAGGGAAATAAAGGAAGGTAGAAACTGAGAATCAGTGATCTTTAAGCAAAAACTTAGGGATGCTTGCTTTTCTATATTCAAAACTTTCAAAAATCCTGTTTCACAAAGCTTATGATTTACCCTCCCCATTCATCCCTCTTCATACTCACTTTACTGACCCACAAAAAGAAATGAGTGGGTACACCTGAAACTTAACATAACATTGTAAACCAACTATACTTAATTTTATTTATCCTCAAGGGAGGAAAACGTTTTTTTTCATTGCTTTTTAGAGAGTGAAAAAAGGGGAAAGCGAGAGACATCGGTGCAAGAGAGAAACATCCATTGGATGCCTCCTATAAGCACCCAGACCAAAAAACACACACACCCAAACCTGGGACTGAACAAGCAACCTAGGTGTGTATCCCAACTGGGAATTGAACCCACAACCTTTTAGCTATCAGTCAACACTTCAACCCACTGAGCAACACCGGCCAAGCCTATACTTAACTTCATGAAATGAATTCATACTCAAAAAAAGAGCTATTCAGCAACAGTAACAAAAACAGGATATGAACCCATTTCATTGAGCACTTGAGTACACCTGGCTCATAAAAGGAAATCACTACTGACTCATTCTTTCTGAAGGTACAAGGAAAAAACAAGGGTTCTGAAAGCATCACGCTCATGCTGGATATTGACTCTTTCCCTGTGAACAGTGTTTTCCCAGAGTGTCACATTCTTATTTGTATTCATAAGGACTAGTGCAGAAATCAGAAGATAAATATTTCTGGCCTTAGCCATCCACCTCTTCATAAGCGCAAATTGCATCCTAACCTCTCTTCTGGCTTTGATATTGACATATATTTAAAGTAAATATCAGTCCTATAGAACACCTGCATCATCTTGGCAGAGGGTTATAGTCATGCAAATCATAATACTCAATTAGGAGCTGGGAATAAAGGCAGCCTTAACTCTCGGCCTTAATTTGAAAGGCTAGATCTGTCACCTGTCACTAACTGCACTAGTCCTCTGTCCTCTACAGGTTCCTTGATCACTCATACATGTGTTGTGGCTTTTTATGGAAGGGACAGTGTGTTTCAGAGCCGCAACAAAGTGGCTCTGGTCAATTACAGCAGCTATTAAGACTAATTGTGCTTTAGAATTCTCACTAACAACAGCATGAGAGGCTCTAATAAACCACAGTTTGTGGAGATACGAGGAAACCTGAGGTGTTACTAACACCAGCTCATAACCAGCCTGGTTGTGAACGGGCCCAGATGTAGAATTTTAAGTATCGCACAGAAAAGAGGTGAACATTCTCCAGTCTCCCGCTGTAATGGGAGTATGAGGAGCTGGCCCACCCTGCAGAGCTGTGGCTGGAAGCACACGAAGGCCCCGAAAGGAGTCCCACTCTCCAAACTTTCTGAGAAATGGACGGGCCTTCCAAATGGTGTCCATCTGGGTGAGCGAATGCAGTTGGGTTGGGCGCAGCTGGGGTGGACACAGCCGGCGAGCTCCACCTGGGAATGTCCACCTTCACAGTCAAACACCGAACGGAGTGTGTTATGGGGAGGACGCTTCTCATCTAGAAGACACACCTGAGCACAGTCCTCCGGAGAGAAGGAAGTACCTCTCCTTTCGTTGAGAGCGAAGAGCTGGCACTTGTAAAGAGGGGCTTACTGTTCATACCTGTAACAGACCCCTGAGCTCTACATAGTGGCAGGACCCAACTGTACAGGGTTTCCTCTTCCTTCCATGGGCAGAGTCTCTCTTCTGACACATTTCAGAGGAAGGACCAAGAGACGGGTCCAGGTGGTAAAACGAAAAACTCCTTTCGTTAAACCTGCATTTCTATCACGAGTTTTGTCCAGGAGATTTGGGCACAGAGATGATCAAGTAAAGAGATGTTTCTCTACCTGTATTATTTTCAGACCCCTGCTCCTCTTTGGCCTCAATCCTCTGCATCCAACTGCAGAACTTCCCTGCAGGGACACACGGACACTATGGTTAGGGACTTGTTACTAAAGTAGGAAGGGGGAGCTATTGAAAGGAGGCTGCATTATCTCCTGGAGCCCAGGGCCTCCGAGTGGGCCCAGCCCAGGACATGGAAAACCCCTGGGACCAGGCAGCTTCTCACCTTACATCTCTATTAGTACTAGTAGGCACAGGCATGCTCTTAACAGGTAGGATGGATGTCTTCAGTCCTGGCCAGTGATAAAGCACACGCAGGAGGCTTGTTGACCCCTGTTCCTGTTCGCAATGGTGTGGACTCCATCATCTCACTTCCTGGGCCACTGTTTCCTCAGCTGTTGAAGTGGCTACTAATGACCACCCCCAGTTCCTCCTAAGGATGGACAGGAAATGAATAGATATGAATCCCCTTAGAGAAAATTTATTATATAATACTGGGTGTTATCAATCAACTAAGGAAAAGGTTTTCAAAGAACCTTTTAAAGGGAAGGGAAGATGAGAGAAAAAGAAAAGCAGCAGCGCATATTCACAAAGAGCCACCTACCCACCCTCAGAGGAGCTGTTGGAAGTACCGCCCACTCCACGGGAGGCAAACAGGTGCCGTGGAATGAAAACATTCTAGCAACCCCATCACTGGGCCCCTGCCAGAGAATCTTGAGGAACAGAGGCTTTGCTCTGGCCATGCCGTTCAGGGCACACAATCCACAGAGCCAAGGGGATGTGTCTTAACAAGACCCCAGGCCCTCCCCCCAGCCCACACTCTATATGCCCTGTCAGCGCCAAACTCTTATGGGGGGAGGCTCAAACGTGCATGTGCACTTAGAGTATACATACACATACCCCAGAAACTTCTTATAGTTTGGGGTGAAAGCAGAGATGTATGGGAGACAGACTAGACCATGAGCTAGAAGTCAAGAAGTAGCTCTCCCCAAGAATTTACAACTTGTACAACTTTGCATGGTATATTTACGCTCTTTTCAGGGCCCTGAACATATCAGGAGAGAGCAGAGATTCTAGGATCAATTAAGTTCGGGAAGCACTGTGATAAACACAAACAGATAAACAGACTTTTTTTTTCTTTAGTGCAGGGCACCCTACAGCCTTAAATGCCTATCACACGTCATGCATATCCAAGAGGGGGGATTATACCGTGTCTCTTTCATTCAAAAATGTACATTTTCTCCCTACATGTTGACGTTTTCTAAGTCAGAATGCATCGGACAATTGTAGTCAGCCAGAAAACAGCTGTGGCTGAACGAATGCAAGGAAATTTGCATAGTGGGTGACATTGACTTGGGAGAAAGTCCTAGAGACATGAGTTGACCATATTTTTTTAAAAGTTGCATTACCCAGACTCTTGACGGCAAGAAGATACCTTGTAGAAATACACAAACATCAATGCCTCCAAATCAAAAAAAAAAAAAAAAAAATCCAGAAGAGTCAGACTCAACACGAACCTTTAAAGAACCTAAGCAATTTAATTTGCTTAAATTCTCTTCTTTAGCACAACCCAAGAATGGTTACAATAAAATTTTACAGCTAAGTAAATATTACACAGCTCTTTCAATAAGTATAAAATAAAAACTTCAAGTGCTAAGAAAGAGTTGTTTCACACTTTGGTTGATAGATATTTGTCTTTCTTTATTGAACATAAAGTAATGGTATGCATTTACTTAATGGCATTTTAGTGCCTATGATATACAATGGTATGTAAAGTTTCCCAGATGTCTTTGAAAAGGGAGGCCCTTTCTTTCTAATCATTATGAGATTCCTGTTTTCTGGGGCATGCTTTGAAAGGCTGCATTAAATCATGAAATACTGAAAGGTGGGGGTCGCAGGGGCCTTCACAAGACCCTAATTCATCAGTTTTAAGATAGGGAAACTGAGGTCCTAAAGAGAAAGTTTACACAGCACATAAGCAACAGACAGCTGTTCTGACTCCTGATAGGACACTTTTAATCCCTACATGGATTGAATTTTCCTAGATTATACCCAACTGACCCAACCAGAATTAGTCAATTAATAGTTTGCTCCTGGGTGTCTTGGTATATTCAAAACTTGTTTATGATTTGTCAATCATCATTTCAAAAAGCGGACATCTTCAACAAAGGAAAGACTTTCATCCAGGGATCTATAAGCCACACAATCAAGATGCTCAATGAACCAGAAGCAGAATAAGCTTAAAGAAAACTACATCAGGATATCATCATCAAATTCCTGAAAGCCAATGATTAAAATAAAAATTCAAAAGCAGCAAGAGAAAATGAATACAGAAAAACTAAAATTTTTTAAATAGGAAAAAAGACGTCATGCAAGCACTAATCAAACAAAAGCTAGAGTGATTTTATTAACAGAAGACAAAGACTTCATAACGAGAATGCTACCTGGAATTTTCCAATGATACTTCTAATATTATTACAGATATTATAATATTTAATGATAAAAAGGTAAATCATCAAGATGATCGAATCATTTTAACTACATATGCTGAATAACAGTGTTTCAAAATATATAAAAACAAAAACTAAGAGAATTAAAAAAGGGGGAAAGACAAATTCACCATTACCTTTGGAGGGTTCTACAATTCCTAGTAATTGGTAAGAGTACATAGACCAAAAAATATATATATACATGTAGAAGTACAACATGGTTCACGGAAGTGTATGCACATAACTGTGGAGACACCCAATCTGAACATGGGTTCTGCCACCATCAAGCATTAATGACAGAGACTCCCGAGGTGCTGTTCAGTGTAGGGTCCTGTCAAGAGACATGCGTATTACATGCATCCGGGCTTCCGACAAGAATTAAACAATTCATGAATCATTAACCAACGGCTCTCCACCTCCACCCACGGCATTTGAGAAGCTACAAGGAACTTTTTCAGGGAGCTGGTTATAGCATGGCTAAACTATGTTTGGCCTTTCTTGGGGAAACCCCAATAGGACACAGGGGCTTAAAACATTTTTACTACCTTTCCTGTATCATTTATCCCTGGAGAAAGCGCCACATGCACTACGTGATTCTCCACACGGTGGACGGAAACCGTCATGGCCTGCAGGGACCCGTGCCTCTGTGTTTATAACCAGGTGTACTTGCCCCTGGCAATGTGACTTCCTTTGGCCCATGGGACTCCAGCAAAATGCCTCTGCAGCGGCTTATGAAGCACTCTGGGGTGGACCCCCCTCTCTGGTTGTTTTTGGAAGCCCGTACCCTCATCCAGAAGCCCAGGCCAGCCCCCTGGAGACGTGTGGCCACACAAACAGCTGAGTACCAGCCGCCAAACACATGAGTTAGGCCACCTTAGGCGGCCAGCTTCTGACAAGCTAGCAGAGGTGCCCCAAGACGAGCCCAGCAGAAGCCCAGCCCCAACTGCTGGCCCACGGGGTAGTGCGTGATGAAGCTCTGGGGCGCTTTACCCAGCGGCAAGCGATAAATTGCTCTATCCCAAGCCACAGCCAGCTCTGCTCCAGGAAAAACGGGAGTAGCAGCCACTCCTCTGGTTATGCCAAGAGGAGACAGAAAATGTCTCATTAACATTGCCTAGGAACATAGGCTTAACCTCTCCTGACACGGCCCCTCTCTCAGCCCAGCAAATCAATGTTAATAAAACACACGTGCTGGAAATCCCCTGACGCCCTTCCAGGCAGGACTTTTTGGCTGGGAAAAGAAAACCTTAATTTGAAGCTTTAATAACCTCCCAATTAGGTTGCTTCTGTTAGCATTAATATTTAATCATGGCATTACTGTGACTATTAGAATTGAACTGAAATTAAGTAAAAAAGGTTTGAT
Source organism: Noctilio leporinus (assembly GCA_004026585.1). NCBI lineage: Eukaryota > Metazoa > Chordata > Mammalia > Chiroptera > Noctilionidae > Noctilio > Noctilio leporinus. The sequence continues at coordinate 240,135 of PVIW01000535.1, forward strand.
CATAAATAATTTCATTATTAAAGATAATCTTCGTTATGTATGTTCCTGTGGCCCATTTTTTATTAAGTTTACTTTTCATGTTGACATTTTTAAGAGCGTAATTGTATGTTTTCCTTCTTGGTAATATTGTTACCATATATTAATTATGGCACCGTGCCAAGAACCTTAGTAATAAAATGCATTGGTTTTTCTACTTTCAGAGCTAGAAATAGGTTTTCTCTGCTCTGCAGCTCACAGATGACCAGCTTTGAGCTCTATACCAATTCGCTGAATTACCGTCTCTTAATTTATGCACAGGTACCACTGGTCTCAACTTACGGAAGAATCGGTGTCAACGAAGAGTGGGAAGGACAGTGACTGCCCTTCCTTCAAGAGCTCCGGGGAGGCCCCTGCGGCACGGAAGCACCAGCGGCAAGGTGATGGCAGACAGACTCATGGTCCCCCGAAGATGTCCACACCCTAATTCCCAGAACCCGTGAACACGTTCCCTGCAGGGCACAGGGACTGCAGGTGTACCTAAGCACCTACAGATGGGGAGATTCTCCTGGATATTCTGGATGGGCTCAGGGTAGATACAGGGGAACTGGAAAGTGGCAGAGGAAGGCAAGAGAGCATCAAATAAGGAATGGCAATGGAAGCAGGGCCAGAGGGATACCATACGAGGGGGACTGGACCCCCCCAACTGCCAAATGGAGGAGAGTTTGAAGGAGGGAGGGTCAGCGCTTTGAGGAACAGAGTGGCCTCTGGAAGCTGGAGCAGGCAGGGACATGGGTTCTTCACTAGAGCCTCCAGCGGAACCTGCGTCCGATCGGTGTTGTTTTAAGCCACTAAGTTTGTGGTCATTTGTCACAGCACCCAGAGGAGGCTGATACAGGCGGTAGTCCCCGGGGTACCTTGCTCTGAATCCGGGAAACACCACTTACGAACCGCGTGACACGGGCAAGATGTTTAACCTCTCCGAGCTTCCGTTTTCCCGTCTCTAGAGTGAGCACAGCAGCAGTGCTTTTGTAAGGTTATTGGGATAATTAAATGAGGTAATTTGCATACAGCTCTTAGCACAGTGTCTAGCCCCTGTTAAGCCCTTGTTAAAGGTCAATTATTGTTGCCATTATTAAAGACTGTTGTGGCTGGCCGGGTTACAGTTCACACTTGCTTCCCGGCCCTGGTAGGGGATCCCACTGCCTGCCCCTCGGCAGGTGACCTGCAGAGCCTTCCTGGAGGTAGAGCGTGTCCCCTGCCCCATTGCCAGGCTTGGCCGAGGGACTTCTTGGCCCACTGTGAGCTGACGTGAGCCAAGCCACATCTAAGGGGCTTTCAGAGCAGGTGCACAGTCTGGCTCGGCCTCTTCTTTTCTCTTTGTGACAAGAAAAACATTTCCTACGTAAGGGCTGTTCCTTCCACCTGAGTCCTGACTGAGGAGACACATGGCACGGAGCCACAGCACATGCAAAGTGAGATACAAGTGTTTAACGCTGTTGCAAGTCATTGCGATTTGGGGGTTATTTGTTTGCATAGTAATGTTGACAAACATGCCTCTCACAGAAACTGTCACAGAATCTGTCAGCCCACACACACGCGCACACGCACCTCCACCAGACCACCTACAAGAGCTACACTTTGCTCACAACTACTCTGACACTCACATCAGTATTCTGTGACCCGGGGTCCCTAAACATAGTTCATCTAAGCACAGATGGACTATCGGCCTTAATTAAACCAAGTAAACTCTCTTTCCAAGAAATCTGGAACCATGATTCAGAGGCAGCTACAGATAAGCTCTGCCTACGCCCAGAACTAAGGTACTTGGGATGAGGGGGAAACCTTAGGAATTGGGGCCTGATCATCTTGCACTTGCTGCTGGAGAAGCATCGAAGGTATTATGTGCCGAGGAAGAAGAATAGAGATGTAAGGTGAAAAGAAACAACTCTCTGGGCCCCCAGGGGTTTCCCAGTTTCCAGACTTGGCCCACTCGGAGGCCCCAGGGCTCCATGAGATCATGCAGCCTCTTCAACAGCTCTCCCTTCCTTCTTAAGTAAGCTCAAGTTGGTTTCTCTAACCCTAAACCAAATGCACCTTTGCCAAGAGGAAGTTCTAAGCTAAGGTCTTGCCACCAGGGGTACCCCCTCAAAAATTCTTATCAATGAGGACCCCCAAAGCCCTGAGGAATCATTCTGCATGTAACAAAGGACACGGCCTCCCCTTTTCGCACCTTAATGCCCCCTTCAGTGCAGACACACGTCTCCTCTTGCCACGAAATTGAGCTCTTCTGAGCCCATGAATCAGAGATGGAGAAAAAGATGCTTTCAGCAGTTTGTTGACCATCAAACATGTATGAGTCCTGCTCTGTAACGAATACCGTAACAGGAGGAGGAATACGAAGAAGGTAGCCACACCGTGCCCTGTGTGGGCAGGTAGCTTAGCTGGAGATAAGAAGGTGGAAGAGAAGCTGAAAGAAGAATCCCTGGTGGAAGGGTAAGAGCCCCATCTCCCTCACTAACTGTGCAACCTCGGGAAGTCATTTGACCTCTCTGGACTTCAATATCTCCACCTACAGCAGGAGGGGCTCAATTACATGACCTTGGTAGGCTTTTCCAGGACGTCTGACCCACAGCAGGGTAAGAGAAAAAGGCAGCAGTATGGGACTGATGGGAAGGCTAGAGAACCCAGCTCAGAAAAGGACATAAAGCAGGGCAGCTCCAGGGGGCTGGGCAGCAGCAATGGCAGACTCCTCTCATTGCGCCCCCACTAGAATGAATGAGCTCTGAATGTATTTTCTGCCTTAAAATGTTAAAGACTCCGCATCCCGGGAGAGCAGCAACCCACCTGTTGATGAGCAAAGAAGAGGAAAAAGTAACAAGTCCAATAAAGCAAGCCTGCTCTGGGCTGGGGATAGGTCATGCTCCAATATTTAATTAATTACCCAATATCCATTCAGGAATCATTTTCCAATCTCCTCATCTAGGTCCTCCTTTTCCCTTTGGATCTTAAGCCCTCAAAAAAAAAAAAAAAATTAAAAAGCCAACACCAAACAATGGTTTCAATTCACCAGGATTACCCAATTTCTTCAGATTCAGTACCTTTTTCCATGCAAATCACAAAAAAAAAAAAAAACAATCACTCGAGTCCGTGTCTACAAGGCACCAAAGCATTTGGGCAATTAGATTAAGTTGGCGAACACGCTTGTCACTGTGGCAATATTAGTTGCTTGCCTGAATTGACAGGCCATCTTGGTCAAAAATAAGTCTTTTTTATTAAATGTTGACAGATCATAGTATATCAAAAAAGAAAATCTATAAAAGCCACTTTTCATCAATGTAAACAGTAAAGTCAAGGTGGCATATTGGAAATCTCTAAATAACACTTTGTCCACATAAAAAAGGTGTAATTCTTCAGGTCAGAATAAATTAGGAAAGAAAGCTTTCAAGGAGAAAAAGATTGGGAGTCTAAATTACCTGGAGCGAGTATGTCACCAATACCCCCTCCACCATTTCATACATATCGCATAGTGACAGCCTTGTGTACTGAGCGAGCACCGTGCTGTCTTCTATTTATTATCTTATTTAACTTGACCATCAATTCGATAATGTAAGGACTGCTATCTCCATCGTGGGAAGAGGAAACTGGTGTATGAGGTCTAACTACTGTAGTTTCCCCAACTTTACAGATGCTAAATTTTCAAAGCACAGATCTGAACTTCTGCCTGAATTCAAAGCCCTTGGATCTGACCACCATGTTGGAGGCTACCCTTTGAGAGTATTTAAATTTTATTTCCTACTCACATTACCAGAATCTTTCTCCTGGGGCTGACTTGAAATTTCTAGAACATCCTTTTCCAATTGCTTTGGGTCAAAGGTACCCCCTTTCCTCTGAACCCACGAAGACAAAGAGTGCCTCAACGGCCCTGGCTTCAGAGTCCCTTCACCCAACATGCCCCTGCCTTTCTTTCTGGCTCAAACCCATGGCATCCAATAGGGTTTTCGCTGTCCTTCCTAACACTCCATTTTCCATGGGCAAGTGGGTGCCCTGCTTCACAGTCTTGCAGCCTGTTCTGGGGAAGAAAAATTTTCACACCGGTGTGTCTGACCCAGGACACCAGCCCCTGCCTTACCTTAGTTAACTTGGGCACAAGGGGGCTCTTTCTATGAGCACAACAGTAGATTTTTCATTGCATTGCCATTGACTTTTGTCTTCTGTTTACCACTGTGTCTTCAATTTCCCCTTTAATTCAGAGGAGAGCTGCCTGAAAGGCACCCAGGTCATGGGCTACTTAGCGGACTCTCTCCTGCCACTCCCTGATTGCTTCTTGCCTTTTATGCACCCCAGCTTCAATGTCCTCTTTGCACTGGTTGACCAAAGCCCAAGACACAGCATAGGGACAAATGGCTTCTAGTCAACCCTTTCTTTTATGGATAAGGGCTCAAAGGGTATGTAGAATCCTTTCCAGCACATGCACTTTTTGAAATACCCTTTACCTTAAGGGGTGTGACAGAAACTGCCTCAGGGGCGTGAGCTTCCACAATCTATTCTAGTAAGCCACAAAATTCTTCTTGAACAGCTTCTTCAACAATCTGAAATCAGTGTCTTCAAGTTCTAGTTTCCTGTTTTCCATGTGGCCTGTCCAGAAAGTATCCAACCATGTGCTACGAAAATAGACATTTATTGGAGATACAAGAAACACTGCACATGAGATAATGATGCTGACGTCCCCTTCCAAGTAGGCACCTTGGGCCCTCACACAGTTCCCCCAACTGTAGCACGATGCTCCATCTACTTTGGTAGCAGAAGCCACAGAAGATTTTTACCATGACATATTTCATGCCAAGATGCTGCGTCAAAATCTCAGACAGTAGTTTTTGGAGTCCTCAGATTAGCTTCTCGCTCCCAAACTGTCAGTTACTGATCTTTGTGGATAGCACCCCATACATGATCAACATTCTTAGGTGTTTTGCTCATTGCAGGCCTTCCAGAACATGGATCACTTTCAGATTCTTGACCATTTCTGAAGCATTTGTGCCACATTTATTTGTGCTGCACTCACTTCACTGTCCCTGAAAGCGTTCTGAATCATCTGAGTAGTTTCCACAGAGGAATATTCAAGCTTAATGCAACATTTGATGCAGATTCGTTGCTCTACTCATCCATTTTGAATGTGACAGCCACACAGTACACATGCTCACTCAACAGCATCTACCGCCCCCACTAAGTACAGTGAAGTCATCGTTGTACACACATGTGCATTCCAGTCCACTCTTTCTGGTTACATCGATGTCACACAAACCATTCTCCTTACATTAACGATGGCTGGACTTTTCCCCCGACAGACCTCATTGCTCTTAGACAAGCCTTATGTGTAACTGAGCTCCAGGCTCAGACCCAGAACAGTGAGTAGTGTGGAGTCAGCTGGAGAAAAGCAGACAGATCCAAGATAGACCCATCCTTAGGGGAGAGGGCTCGGTAAGGAAGGAGAGGTAAAAGGAGAAGTGGAGAGCAACGTCTAGTTTATTGGCTTCGTCAACTGAAACACTGCTTTCCTGCTTCTCACCTTTCAGAACACCAACTCATGCTGATAGTCCCTGTGATTTAGATTCTGCATTTCCCTGGGGCACTGTTGCTAGGATGGCTACAGGGGAAACAAAACAAAACAAACTACTCTTTTCCACCTTCCATCTGCCCATCCCCAAGTCTGAGCTCATCTATCAGCTGTTGCCAACTGAAGCTGTGGTGTCCAGGACAGAGCCCTAAAATGGGAGCACGGCCCCAATGCTGCTACTCCCAGACAAGGTGCTCAACCCAAGTATCGATGTCCTCAGATGTAAAGTGAGATGGGCGGTGGTTGAGGAGACTGGGTGCCCACTGCCCATCAGGCGTTGCACTTACTTCCTCTCTTCCAGTCCTGAGAGTGACACCATTTGATGGATGAGAAAGCCGAGGCTGGGCAAGAGATGCTCAAAGTCACTTTCCATGGCCACAATGGTAGGACCCCAACCCGGGTTCCAAACCTCTACAGAGTACAGCCTGGGGATATGAAGAGCACTGGGAAAATGTATGCAAGACTGTTCCTTAAGCTGACACATTCTTCACAAATATCAGGTCTAATTATGGGGTTGTTTTAAAACTTATTTCAAGTTGGTTCCCACTTAGATTCCTCCCAGTGGTCTCAGTGTCCTGGTCAGTGCTATGAAGAAAATACAGTCTCAGCTCTGTAGATCTGAACATCTTGTGTTGCTATCACCCCTCAACTACACAGCTGGTACCCCCTGGCACCGTCTCCCCAGACCATACTTGGTTAAGGAAGCAATGCACAGAGAACGGTAACAACGGTAGCTAACAGTGGCATTAATGATGGGCCGAGCATGATCAGCTCTTTTTATGTATTCATTTAAATAAGAAGTCTAGGAGATGGGTGCAGTGATTATCCCCATTTCCCAAATGGGAAAACTGAGATGCAGAGCTAGGAAGGGACGAAGCTGGCAGATGAGACCAGGGAGGCACGTTACAGAGCTGGGTCTGGTGCCAGTCGGCTGCCCCAGTAGACTCTTGCCGGCAGAGTCTGTGTGAAGGCCATTAGATCACCCATCTGCCCTTGCCCTGCTCCAGTATGACCCAAGAGTAACACCCCGCCTTGCTACACCCTATAGTCTTCACTAGCAAGTAGAACTGTCAGAGTAGCATTAAGAAAACCAAGTGCCTGAATCTACGTGCTAGGCCTTCTACACAGAGAAAATATGGACATTTTCTTTTAATAATGCTACAGAGAAATAATAAAATGGTAACATTACAAAAACGTAATTAGGTATTCAAAAAAATCTCCACTGGAGTGCTATAAAAAGACCACAGGTGTTCGTCATTATTTTTTATTTAGCAGACAGTTTTAGCCATTGTTTGCTTTTTTCCCCCCATGTATTAAGTTCTGGTATTTTAAGATGATTTGTGTATAATAACAACAATAATTTCCTGTTTGCCTGTCAGTTGTGAGCCACTTTAATTACAGATATTCATTTTCACAAGTTAACTTGGTAAACACACTCATTTGTTATGTTCCCTATTCATTAAATCAGTTAGCACAGCTAGTAACGATGTTAAGTATCTTGCTGTCGGGTTTCAGCGATGGATCTTCATCGGTTTCCAATACTGTTTCTTCCAGGGACAGACGCAGCCTCCCTGAGAGCCCCTTGCCCTTGGAACGAGGGTAATGTCCTCTACACGGCCAGGTGTGTTCGGCCCAGTGTAGGCCTCCACTCCAGCCTTTGTGCATCTCGGTCTATATCATTCATTCAGACTATAGTCCTTGGGAACCAGAGCCAAGATGTGGGATAAAGAAAGGGGACCTTCTAGTGAAGGAGGATCTGAGTGGATATGGGTCTGTAGCACATGCCTGGCCACAACCTTGTCCTTGAACAGCCCGTGTGTACCACCCAACCTGCAGAAGAGGGGGAACTATGTGGCCATGACCTTGCCAGACAACCCTGACCTCCAGCAGCAGAGGGCAGACATCAGAGATCATCAGTCATCTCACACAAGCACTGGAAGGAAAGGTGTCAAGTTGGGACGTAAAATTCAGAAAGTCAGGGCTAACTGACTGAGTCAGAAAAGCCCCAAACCACACATGAGCTGCCATTATGAAAAGAAATGAAGGGATTAACTAACAAAGCAGATGCCTCAGCAGTGGGCCGGCAACCAAGAAAGAAAAAGCAGACAGGGAGAAGGTCACCTGAAGACTTAGCAGTTCCCAAGAAGGCAAGCTATTTGTTTCTCTGAGACTTCTGTGCATCTGTGTAATAAACCAGTTACCTAGCTAATTTAGTGAGTCTCTGCTGCTTACAAAAAACACCCTCTGATCAATACATTTTTAATCATGGTGACTGGGATAATGGTGGTTCCACTAAAAGGATCACATCTGGTCAATTCCAATTTTTCTAGGAAGGCACCACAGACACCAGTGCCTAAGCCATTAGTCACCTGCTGCTTGGCTGTTTCATTCCAAATTTTCCTTTAAGCGAGTGAAGACTATGACTACGCCAACATGCCCAATCAGGACGGAGGGACATACAAGGTTGCAAGATCCTGGTAGCTAAATCACAACACTCAAGAGGAAGCAATTGGTGTGGAATATGAATCAAGATGGAAAAATGTGTCAAGGTGCCCAAGAGTGGCCATTTAAAATAAAATTTCAACAAGTTGACCGATCCCCTTTCATCACTCTACCCTGTTTCTTCGGGGGCCTCACTGAGCCTGCCTAAGTGAGGAAGAAGGCCCGCTGTCTGTGGCTAGATGAGGATGAGGCACTGAATGAAAAGACAGTTGGGTGGAAGCATGGGGCCATCAGAGAGCGTGTCAGTTAGTCATGCTGAGTTTAAGGTGGTGGTCTAGGTGGAGGCAAAGCCCACCTGGTAAGGATTCTTCAAAGGCCCCCAAACTGGTCCCAACTATTTTCTCCATGATATAGGACATCACTCCACATTCCCTTTCCTAGTCTGTGGTTTCAATTCCTCCTTGCTTAGCTCTCCTGTCTGTTCATCACACGCCCATCTTTCGGCACCTCCTACGGGTCTCAGCTAACCCAGAGTTCTCTTTTCCTCCAGGAGAAATCCCTAATCAATGCTGGAATTCAGGAGAAGGGAGGATCTCATGCTCCGCCACCTCATTGGTAAAGGCAGAGCGCCCATTAGATCATGGGGTCCTGGGGTGCGGGATAGGTCGAGACGGAATTTTTGCAGCAAGGTGCCCCGTGATGGTGTGATGACGGGATGCGGAGTTTATGTAAATGGTTACAGCCTTAGAAAGAAACTTGAAAGGAAGGGTAATGTTTGGGCAGAATGGAGAAATGACAAAGGATTTCCCTTTACAGACCTTCATCCTCCCTGTGAAGCAGGAGGGCCCTGCAAATGGGGGATAAATAGTTGGAGAGAACAATGCCTACATACTCATGATACTTGATTCAAGAGAAAAGTCATTTGTATGTTGGAGCTCTTTCGCCTGCCTCATATCCATTCTCCCCTTCTCCGATAACAGCACCTGGTTTTTATTTGAAACACCACCCTACCACCCTACACCATGGATACAGTCTTATCAAAACTGTCAGTCAAGCCCTGGCTGGTGGCACAGTGGATAAGGTGCCAGCCTGCAAACCCAAAGGTCGCAGGTTCGATTCCCAGCCAGGGCACATAACCAGGTTGCAAGCCAGGTCTCCAGCCAGGTCCGTAGCTGGAGGCAGGTGAAAGACAAATATACATTGATGTCTCTTTTCCTCTCTGCCTCTCTCCCTTCCCCTCTCTCTCTAAAAATAATAAATGAAAACTTTAAAAAAATGGCCCACCCCCTCCTGCCTAAGGGGCAGCAGGTGACCCAAGCTAGACCAATCAGAGGTCTCTCCCTGGAAAGGAACCTTGAGGGCAATAACACAAAGGCTGAAAACTCTTAGTGCTCATTCATTCCAAAGGTGTCTACCCTTTAGTTCCTGCTCTCCAGAGACAAGAGCAATTCTGATGCTGGTCTTTTCCAAGGTTCCTCAAGTTGGTCCTTAATTTTGTGAACCACCCCATACCTTTCCTTTCTTGTTTAAGTTGATCAGAACCCGGTTAGGTTGCCTATAACTTAAAAACCCCAAACCAGGCATGAGTAATATTACCAGTGTTAAAAAGTAAGGTATGGAGGAGAGAATTTAGGATAACAAAGCCAGGATTTCACCCCCAAGTTGCTACTGCCTCTAAGGTGCTGGGCCAGTATGAACATTTCCCCCAGCTCACAAGGCTTCATTTCTTACATCTCTAGAACAGGTTGGCTGGACGCTGCTAATACCCTTTTCTATGTTTACGAAGGGAGTTTTCCCCACATCTCCAGTACTGTAAACAGCCTCTCATCTCTCTTCTCTGCCATCCACTCTCACTGGCCTCAACCATTGGGCTCTAATAACTTTAAGCAATGGAAAGGACAGAAACATCATATCCTATCTCATAGCCTTCGTTAAAAGATTTTCAAACCTCCCGTGATAAGGCAGTTTTGTTCAGCATGATAGGTTTAATCTAATTCCATTATTTTTTTAATTCTTTCATTGAGCATCTGCTAGGTACTTTTTGCACATATTTTTTCAGAGGCTAAAAATGGAAGTCAGGGCATGCTCTCTAGCCTTAAAGGACTTAGAATTTAATTGACAAAGTACATGAAATCTCTAGGGAATGTTTCCAGGTGGGCTGGAATCACGTACGCAGCACCTGACAGGTGCTAGGTATACAATAGGTACATAATAAATACCCATTGATTGAACAAGAAACACCGCACTTAGACATCCTGGTTTGGAGACGATAACCTTAAAAATTCAGTGATGAAATGAAGATGAACATTTATTTTTCAGCTACTATGCATTACGAGATAAAAGTCTTACATAGTTTTCAGTTGTGAAAATATTGCTCAAAATAAACTTAATTGAAGGGTGATTAATTGCACTTTTAAAAAGAGTATTCCCAACAAGAAAAATTCCCTAAAGACACTACGATGATTAAAATAGATTTTTCTCTGTGTGGAAGTTTAGTAACATTTCTAGAGCGAATGTGAGTAATCCTGAATTTGACATGCCAAAACATAACTCGACCCAAAATCTTTGGCCTGGCGCTTAGATGCCAATGAGATAGACTTTGACATGGGGCCGTGGTAAGCAAATGGAATTGTTAAAGCCTCCAGCCCCTCGCCAGGCCTGTCACCACTTAAGAGGTCTGAGTAACACAGGGGACACTTGTTTCAAGAGGCCAAGTTCACCCTGAAGATCACAATCCATTAGGGAGTAACGAGCGCCTCCTGGCACGTCCAAGTGAATGAGCCCCAGGAAAACCTGAACAACGAATACGATAAAATTGAAATGTGATGGGGGGTGAACTGCGTGGCAGTGAGTGTGACCTTCCCGGTGTCTTTAGCAGTGTTAATGGATCTACTTATGGCACAGACGGTGGTTTTCAGAGAAGTCATTTTTTTCGCTAACAAATTCATGACTAAACTAAAAAGATCACTATCAACTTCATTATGCTTTCCAATTGACTTGCTTTAAGAGTTATTCTTTTATTATAGCTCTTAAGCTCCCATTCCTTTTTTTTTTAAGTACTTCTTTTAATACCAATTTTCACAGCACTAAGAAATTTAACACTCTTCAGTGGCTCTAGAAATGTAATGGTGAAGAGCTGCGTGTGGTGGGTTGGGGAACAGCAGGGGATACTGGTCATTTGTTATCTCCTCCACCACAAGGTAGGGGCCCTGGATCCCAAGAGGTGACATCCAATTGCTCCTGGACACAGTGGACAGGATAGCTTGGGCCACATCTCTTCGGGAAGAACATTCTTCCTCCCTAAACAGGAGTGTCATGGCTCCCTGAATGTTCCAGGTTATTCTTTTCAAGCATGTTTCTACCACCAGCCCCTCCTACCCAACTGCGCCCAATGAGCTTTGCCAAGTGACTGGCAGGTCTAATTTGGGGTTGACAGCACACACCAATCCATAAGCATTTTACAAACATCCCCGTGAGTAACTGTAAACACCGACATAAAACAGAGTGTGTAACATGAGATCAGCCAGGGTTCCTTATCCTGAGCCAAGCAAACGAGTTTTTTTTTTTTTAAAGTCAGATAGACTTGGAGGAAGACCAGATATCATAGGAATGAAGATATTTACCGTAATATTATTTGGAAGCGTAAAAGGATTGGAATGAATTTCCCAGCAGTAGGAAAATAATTAAATATATCTGCTCAGCTATTAAAAAGATCTGGAAGAATATGCCCAAATAAGGAAAATAATTATAATGTTAAAACGAGGTATAAAATAGCTGTAAATAATGAGGCAATTATGTAAAACACTTGATACACAGGAAAAGTACGAGTAGCAACACATTCAAAAGCCACCAGTTGTTGTTCTCTGGTGGTGGAGTTACACACGGCCTCACCCACTTTCATCCTCCTCTTTTCAGTCTCATTACAATGTGTTTATTTACATTCCCAATTAGGAAATTTTGCTGTTTCATCGCACTTGGGAAAAAACAGCTCGTTCACCAGGAAAGTGCATAGGAAACTTGTCTGTGACTTGAATTTTGTTTGGAGGTCCCCTACCCCATGGCTTTGAACTGTTGACCACATTGCACTCAGAAATCACATTCAGCATCAAAGGCACCATCGCTGCTCCAAGCAAGGACCACACGTTCCAACCCTCACTTCACAGGAGAAATGGATGTTGGGAAGTCCCTACCTGAGACTTGGGCAGACACCCCTTCCTCGGCTTCTTCGCCTCTCAGCCAGATCAATCCTTTCAAGGCGAATCCCTCCTTGTGGCGGAAATCTACAAGCTCAAAGGAAGAAACACAAAATGGAGACCCCCACGAAACCAGGCATAATTTTTATTTTCACTATATTTTGTCATTAGGTTCCAAAACAGCCCTAAGCTCCTCTGCTGGGGTAGCTTCCAAGGGCCAATGTGTCTTCATTCTTAATTTATACTCTCCATTTATTCTCTTAATCAACATGGCCTCCAAAGCCCTTTAATTTTGAGGCCTACTCTTGGGCATAGGGAGGCGGGGTGGTGTGAACAAGTGACTACCATTGTGAACCCTTAAACCCCTCTTGACTGAGTAAACTCTGGGACCTGCCTTTGCCATGGTTCACAGTGGCCTGGGCACCAGACAAACGTTCTGGGTACAGAGAGAAACATGGAGCTGGCTGCAGTATCTAAAAAACCAATCTGCCATAGAACATGCTAAAATTTTTCCTGCTTAATCTTATTGTGTGTGTGTGGGGGGGATAACATGTTGAAACATTTGAGGAAAATTAAAGTGCTATTCAGTGGAAGAGTGAATTTTTAGGAGAAAGTTTTCTTCCTCTTCCCCGAGAGGCATTCCCCACTTTGGAAAAGAAGAGCAATTATTTTTTTTATTCAACCTGTCTTTAATTTTATCTCACGTGAGGAAAGAACAGTGATAGCGCACAAAGAGGTTTTAATGACCGTAAAAAATGGTTTCGTGATTGATCATTTCACACGGGGCGTGCCCCTGGAGGGCCTACAAATCGCCAGCATGGGAGAGCCTCTCCCAGTGGCAGCCAAGGGCAGGCCCCAGGGGCTGCATGTCGGGGGGATTCCTTGCACAAAACACACAGGAACAAAGGGTCACAATCAGGGGCCCCTTAGAGACGACAAGAAATAAAGACTCAGAATGGGAACCATCTGAGCACTTTTGAAGGTACTTCAAACTTTTCAACTCTCCTGTGATTTCTCGTATCCTGATTTTTAATGAGGAACACTGCAGATAAATACAAAAAAGAAAAATCGGAGCAAAAAACCCAGAGAGTCCTGAAAAATCAAACATTTGAAAGGAGTGCCTCGTACCTGTAATTCAACACTTTTACTTCACACAACGTTAAACTACAAGAAGAAAATGGTTCTTTGTCCCAGCACAGCTTCTCAGCAGTAGGGTCTGGGGTAGAATGGAGCATCACCTACCTTCTTGCGAGGTTTTAGGCTTCCTTTCCACAGACTTCCAGGTTGACATGGGGGTTGCGAACTGAAGGTCACTGCTGCCAATTCAACTCCAACAGGAAACCCCAATTTGGGATATGGTGAAGCAGGAAACGCCCCTCAATGCGAACAGCCCAGCTGTGCTACCACACAGAGAAGCAATGTGCAGGCAAGGTCCCCCTCCAGCGTGTCAGCTCCGTGCGGGTCTCCACCAGATGCCTTCCGGTTTCCAGCTCCACCCAAGGAAGCGCAATCCTCACTCGTTAGAAAATAAGAGACCTTGGGACTGGAGGGCAGCTGACTTATATAGCAAGAAAACTCCACCCCTCATCCCTGATTGGTTTATCCTCATGCAAATAAGGGCTCCAAATTCTCAGGTTGATCCCAAAAGCGTGGTCCTGATTGGCCAAAGTGGCACACTCTGATTGGTGGGTGAATATGCTAATAAGGCCATAGCGACACAGCTCTGATTGGACAAGGAAAACATCAGTCCTATTGGTTCAAATACAATTCCAGTAACTCGTTTATAAGGATTGGCTCAGCCTGGAGAAGCACAGGCGAGGTGGTTAGTTTAGTGCAGGTGACTTAGTGTAGGCTTCTCCTTCACTCTTGGCATACTTGAGAGGTCTCTGTTCAGAAACAGCTCCTAAGCTCTGGTTTTAAATTTGAGCCCAGCTAGTCACCTGGAACCCTTATTAGTAGGTACGTTCTTTCTCAGGATCAGCATACTACAAACCTCCCAATAAATAACTTACAGATTCACAAAAGGTCTAGAGTATTTACAACACAGTAAACCAAAGATTGGAGAGAAAAAATCTATATCCTCAAAGACAGAGGGATGTGATTCTTGCTGTATTATTAAGGGAGATCGATTTAATAGAAACAGGGACATAGTCTCTGGATCAAAAGAGTATCATTAGCTGCAAAGAAAGAGAAATTAACTCTCCATTACTATCTATAACTCAATTCGATAATCCAAGGGTTGAACTGAGAAAAAAGAACCTATCATTCTTCTTCTCCCACAACTCCTCCATCCTTAACCTTGCCTTCATCAGCTTCTCTGTCCCCATCTATTCAGAGATTCAAGGCCCAACATATAACACAGCATGGCAGAAAGTAGAAGAGGTTGAGCAGAGATGTTTTTGCATCTGGAGCTACACTGTCTTCACAAGAGTAACACGAGAAACAAGCATGGAACCCAAAAAGTGCTGGGAGCCATGGAGGGTATTAGAGAGAGGGTAGTTTTCACTTCATACACTACTTAAAATATTAAATATCATCTGTAGCTCTTGAAATTTTTAGATCAGACTGTAAGACAATTTGTAGAACAGTCAAAAAATGGTGTAGATCCCAGGCAATAGGACTGATTTGTTTTAAAAATTCATATAACATACATGCAAGCACACACATACATATAGGTACCTCTCTTCAAATCAAAGCTTTATTGCAATGAGTGTGAGTACAAAATCTTAGCTGCAGCAGCATGAGATGTGGTGTTGGAGTCTTAGGAAATACAAAAGCTCAAGGAAACAGCAAAAGCTTCAGTCAGAACTCAGTGCTGAGAAATGATCTGAAGAATTTCCCTAATCTGAACTGATAAAAATTAAATCCTGAGTAGCATCAGGGATTTCAGTATTTACTTTTAAAGAATTGTTTAAGAGCTCACTTTGGCTACCTCAACAAGTTCCCAAAAGTGACAAGTTGTTCTTAACAATTCACTATCCATTTGGCTCCACTTCCTCATCTTAAGACAGGAATGTGATTATGACATTTCTTGAAAGACTGAAATAAAGAGAAGACATTAAAATAGCTCAGATGGTCTGCCTGGAACGTTCTCTCAGGCCAAAAGGAAGTTGTATGGATCTATTATACAGCTAAAGTAGCAAATATGACTAGGGCTGGGGAAGGGTCCTGTTCGATGAATCCATTTACTTCTTTGATAAATATTTCCCTACGTCACCTAAACAAATTTCCAGGCTTGGAGAGAAAAGTGCTTCCTCAAATCTCATTTCACAGGTGGACATCTAAAGAAAAGTAAACTAGTGTACATTTCTTGGTACTATGGAGGCTCAACTGCCTAATGTTTCTCTGTGTGTGCTTTTAAAATGTAAGATTACAAAAGTTCTCCAGAGAAGTACTGCCTGGATGGCATAGGGCTATTTAAGGAAATCATTTCATTATTTTGGGGGGAGACTTTCATACAAGAACTATCTTGGTAATACAAGTTCTAGACTAGCCATTGTTATGCGTACTACATGGGAAGATCTGTTTTCCAGAACTTAACTGCTACTGAGAAATCTCAGAGGTACAATGTAGGCATTTTACTAAGATAGCTTCTCTTTCCATTGTCTAGAACTTTTCTGCCATAACAAAAGTCCTGATTCTGCAGGAAAAAAAAAAAAAAATCAAAATACATTCATGGGATCCCTACTAGGAATTCAAGGGAATATGAGGGAGGATTTAAAAAAGAAACCCAGAATTTATTTATAAAAAATTGTGTATTTATTGTTACATGTTTAAACTTCAGTCACCTTCAAAGTACTTTCCATTTGATGCACTAGACCTATGCAGATGTGTTTTTCCACTGCTCAAAACAGTTTTTGAACTCATCAATTTGGATGCCTTTTAGTGCTTCTGCCGTTTTTTGTTTCACCTCTTCCACATTGGTAAAATGTTTCCCTTTGAGGACATTTTTCATCTGGGGAAACAAACCAAAAAAAAAAAGTCAAACAAAAAATGAGTGGGATTGGGTAATTAGGGAGGGCGGGGCACAGGAGTTGGGCTAGTTTTTTGTTGAAAACTGCTGAACACGCAGTGCAGTGCGGCCAGGTGCACTCATAAATCACCCATCATGAAAGGGGCAAATGAATTGACAGAGTCTTCAAAAAATTCATGAAGCCAAATGCAGCCTCTCACAACAAGGCCAACTGGTATACTGACACCAATGGGTTCCTCGGATACTCACCTAGAGGAGGAAGCTCGTACTACAAAAGATAACAGAGGTTTTTTGGGTCGCCACTCATACATTCCACAATATGGGGATCCTAGATCATAAGGATTCAAAAGGCAGCCCCACAGAACTATAACTGTTGAGATGTGATCTTTGAGACTCTCATCATCATAAATAATAACTGTAGGTGTTGAGTGTCTATTCTGTATGCAGTGGTTTTCCTCCAACCTCAATGGCTACTCTTCCTCTAAATACTGATGTTTCATGTACTTTACGTTGTAGGGCTTTCTCTTCTTCATAGGCGATTTTCTGTTTCTAGTCTCATGGTTCTAAATCCTCTGTAGACACAGAGAAGTCCTGGCCTCTCACCTGAGCTGCAGATTTGGGTTCGTAGCCCACTTGGTGTTGCAGTCGGTGTTGCTCACGTCCCTATCTTGACGCACCTGCACCTCCTTCCCTAAGGACTTCCCCTGACCGCTAGAGGCCACTAATGTGCACACACAGCAGGACAGAGGTGCTAGAAAAACAACTCGTGGCTACCCTCCGCCCCAGAAACAGCCTTCAATCAATCAATGGCTGCAGAGAGGTGACAGATGGAGAAATGCAGCTTCCTCAATACTCAAGTGGAATAATACTGAGGTGCATAACTCTACACTGACCCCCAGAGTTCTCCAAGGGAAAGCTTCCTGTTAGGGTAACTCGCATGATTATGTATCAATTATTGGTTCCATTCCGCCCCCACCCACCCACCACCCACCACCTCGCCACCCCTGTCTCCTATCAGTATTACTTGGGATCACCTCCCATGTAACCCAATTCCACTCCCATCCTTATCTCAGGACCTTCTTCTGGGGAGCTCACACTAAGACAGCACCTCTACACAAACATTAAACCCCCTCCCAATCCCTTCCGCTCTCCAGGTCTGTCTCATCTCGGAAAATAGTCCCAATATTTACCCAGTTTCCCCAATAAAATATGAGGACCTCTCCTTGCTTTTTCCCTTTCCACCCACGTTCACATCCAAGTCCTGCCTCTTAATCTGCCTCTAAAATACACTCCCATTCTTGCACTTTTCTTCTCTGGTTCTG
Source organism: Noctilio leporinus (assembly GCA_004026585.1). Classification (NCBI taxonomy): domain Eukaryota; kingdom Metazoa; phylum Chordata; class Mammalia; order Chiroptera; family Noctilionidae; genus Noctilio; species Noctilio leporinus. The sequence goes on from PVIW01000535.1 coordinate 257,655, forward strand.
CCACCCATCAGCTTTGGTCTTAACTCCTTCCAGCTGGCCTCCCTGTTGCCTCACCCCCCGGGATTTCTTCTCCACCATGCATCCAGAGTGACTTTATAAACACTTCCGTCAGATCTAGTCACCCCCTTGCTGAAAAGATGATGATGGTTTCCCATCGCATTTGGAGCAAAACCTAAATCATACCTTCCCAGCCCTTCACCATCCAGCCCTGCCCCAGTCCACTTCACACTGCTGCTGTCTTTGGCCATGACACTCCAGGCCTCCTCACTCCCTAGCGAAGCCAACCTCCTGCCTAACTTAGGATCCTGGATCGATATTCCCTCTGGCCACAGACCCATGCAGGACAGGCCCTCCGTCATTCATGTCTCTGCTCCAATGTCCCCTTTTCAGAGAGACGTCCCTGGATGTTCAGTCTTTAGAAGTCGTACCCTCTCTGTAACACAGCCTGAAATTCTTCTTTCTTTCCTTGCTTTTGTCTGTCTTCCTGCACCAGAGTGGAAGCTTTTGTCTGCCGCAGCACCGTAGTAACCTCAGCCTTTGGAACGATGCCAGGCACACAGCAGATGCTCAAAAATACCTCTTGAACAAGTGCACACTACATGCGGTGCGCCATGCGAGGCGGTTTCCAGCTCGGAGGAAAGCGTGGCCACTGACACGTTCCACTTCGACCTTCAACTTCCCATCTACACAGTGGCTCGCCGAAGATCACTCAGCTAATTAGGGCACTAACTGCCTACTCAGGGACACTGAAGAGTTAGGAACGAGGACTTACGGCTAATTGTTTCAGTTGAAACAGCGCAAGTCATGAACAGCTGCCACATTGAGAAACTCAAATAATTAGGTCACGCGCTTGGCCCAAATTTCCTCCCTTCCTGTAGTCATCTTCAAAGCTACTTACCTTGAGGCCAGCAGAAGATTGCTGTACAGCACAAAGTTGTGAATAGAAACATTCTCACCTAATCCTAAAAATGCAAATATATTATCCTTATGCCAAAGAGACAATCAGAAAATTTGAAAAGCGATTTTCACTGATAGAGAATTTACCAAATAACAGCAGTCTTACGACAATGTTTTTATCAAAAGTCAAACTTCAGAACCTCTTTGTGGATGAGACTATTTTTAGCATCCTTTTGATAGGTTAGGCTTGCCGAATGTTCAAGGCTCAGTAGGAGACATATATATGTGTGTGTATATAAAATTCTATAGTACTTATAGCATGCTTTACTATGATAAAGTGCACTTTTATCCAAGTCTCAAAGAACGTTCAGAACTTAAAATTCCAGGCACTGTCCACCTAGAGCCATTGTATTGTTTCCTACTTACTAAGTTAATTACTTGAGTTCAACAATTGGATATCTAACCATAATTTGGTTACAGAAGTTTCTGTTTTAATAATGGATTTCCTTCTTTGCCAGATACGGGCTCTATGGGAATGTTCAGGGATGAGAAAGATTATCTCAAAAGAAGCAACATCAAAACTGAGGGGGAGGAAAGCCTTTTAACAAGTTTGTAGCACTAATTTGTGTGGCCTATCCCCAGCAGGCGTTCTATTAATAAGAGTTAGAGGAGAAAAAGTGAGGCGTAACTATGGGGCATATTAGATCTAGAAGCTGGAAATGAATCAGATATTTGAACACTGTGGATACTCCTTAGATAATTGTGTCTCTTGCCCATTTTGCCCATTGTCATCCAGATCCATGCCCTTATATAGAGCAATAGGAATTGATAATGGGGAAAAAATAGAATGGAATAGAATAAGCATTACTAAGAGTCTCTTAAAATAGAATCAGGTGCTATTAGGGCCTATGCACATCTTCTGCAGCTCCATGTCCACCTGTAAACATCCCGGTGCTATAAACATTCTGCAACAACCTGCATGTACATATATGGACTTCACTTCCTTCCTGGCAGTTTTTCACCTCCCTCATTTGCATATTGGAACCAACCAATCCCTGTGAAGCTAGCCAGCAATGCTTCACGTGCATGAAACAACTACACTTTGTGGTTTTTGCCTTTATAAACCCCGCCTCCCTTTATTATCTCCAGAGTCCAGTTAGGGTTGCTACCTAAATCCATGTCTCTCAGATTCAAATCCTTTGAGACCCCAAACAGACTTTTAGCTTGTTTTACAGCCTCAAATCTTTATTGGTTGACATAACCAATGAATAAACACCCACACCTCCCATCCTTGGGGTCCATTTTTCTGGGAGGAATTCCCTTTGCTTTTTAGGAGGTCTTGGCAGAATCAAATCTCCATGGCCCAAGCAGCAAACTCAGCCACGTGCTCTTCCGTTGAATTGTTCTGCTTCCTTGGTGCATGTTCCCAGTTCTGACTCCATCTTTCTGGGAGTAAGGACCTGCCTCCAAGTCTTCATCTCAGGTTTTCATGATAATGGAATTAAGACACTATTCATTAGGGTTTATATGCCTGGCTTAAAATGATCATTTATTTTTGATGTAATACCTTACTCCTTATAATTTCCAAAGAATTATGACGTACCTACCGCATTTGGACCTTCAGGCTTGTTCATGGAGAGAAGGTTCTTATTCTCACTTGGGCCATGGAGGGAGCTGAGATGCAGAGGCAGGAAGAGGACTGACCAAGATTACAGGGGTTGTCAACCATCCGGCTGGACATCCTCGCCAACCTGGGCCTGACAGCACAGAACGCACTAGGACTTGCCTTGGGCTGCCTTCAGCACCACTCCCTTCCAGGTCCGCCCAGACCCCTCTCCTGCATGTCCTGCCAGAGTTGCCCCAACCTCCCTGACTCCAGGAAGCCTACCCTGAGCTCTTGGTGATGTCCTTAAGGGAGGGACCAAGTCTCTAAACCCCTCCTGGTATCCTGTTTCTACCATAACACCAGTGCCTGGTCCATAATCAGTGTTGTGCATCTGTTGCTTACATAAATAAGGAAAGCAGTGAATTGATGAATAAATGACTCACTCTTTCAGGACACTTCTCACCCAGTTCTGATGAGCCTGTCCATCTCCCCATAAGTCTGGGGGACCCTGGAGACACCATGTTAGTCATCTTCAGAGTCTCTGTGACTAAAACAGTGTCTCTCACACAATTTGGCACTTAACCGCTTTTCATGGATGGATGAATGAATAAATGAATAGCATTGTACCTTCCTAATAATAATATGGCTAAAGAGTCTGCTTGAAGAAACTCTGGAATCATGTCACAGATGAAGGAATTCCACAGAAAAACAAAAATCTAGTCCA